>WYDF02093775.1:0-10820 GCA_009867245.2 Adranes taylori | reverse complement strand
CAATAAAACCTGATGTCCAATTACCGATGATTTTCATTTGATATTATATACTACTGGACAAGAACATTTTACTTAGAAATATATAATGTTCATGTTTTCTACAGATTTTGTTTCAGTTTCAATGACTTTTTTATTATCTCTTTTATAAGTATTATTTTAAACATTTTATTGCTATATCAAGTTTTTGTACAGCCAAATGCTGTCGAAGTTTATTAGATACAGACCGTAAACAACACTATTCTGCATAGCGCTAATGCTATAGAAACCAAATAACCGCGTTATGCAAGCCATTGTTCTAAATTAAAATATTTCCAATAAAAACATGTGTAATTTTTATATTACTTGTTAGATGTATAGCAAATATAATATTTCGTTGTATATAGCAAATTTGTTTATATTTTGGAAACCATTTTAGGCTTTACGCAATCTTTTTTATAACACTATTGATGAAGTTGCCTTAGATAGCCTCCACAGTTTCGGTTTGGGCACTATTCAACCAGTACTAGCATTAGATGAAGCATGCGAAGATGATAACACAATTAATGATCAACAATTGGCGGAAACGAATTTACCCAAGTGTCTTGCTAGAACTGATATCTTAATACGTATAAGGTAATTTATCATCTTTCATGTACCATATCAGCATATTCTGATACTACAATTTTGTGATTTTTATTGAGAAGTACGTTTCAGAGATCCTTGAGGCCAAGTCGTTATATATATGCGAATTATATCTCAGTCCTATTGAACCGATTTTAATGAAATTATGCGTCTATAGGTTTTGCGCAGGTTTCCGGAAAATTTGAGCTTAATTTCTACAGAACGATACCAGTATTAATTTTTCCAAAAATTCACAGTATAGTTCCTTCAAATCTCCATATAATTGCTTTTTTTCTATTACAATATCTTTGATAGAGCATGATATTGTTACATTTAAAGTTAAAATGTTTTGTTTTTTAGAAATGTTTTCGGAACTTTATTTATTCAGATCATACCTTTTTTCTATTGGGAACCAGATAAACTTTACTGGATAATGTTTTCAGTGTTTTTTTGTTTTTATTTGAAGAGATTCTTAGAAACCTAGCTATACTTACTCTATGAATAGCTAAGCTTCTATTTCATAAGTTCCTAGTTGTAAAAGAAAGTTTCAAAGTTTGGAAGATCAACAAGTGACATACATATTCTGTATTGTGTCATTTTTGTAGTGATGTGTTATTCATTAAAAAACATAACTTTTTTTTCACCATCTCTTTTCGATAGCTTATTGAAAACTAACTTAATAATAAAGAAAAAGGTTTCTACTTCAAACATACGAGCATAGTTTTCTATTACATGAAAGCAGGAAGAAAATATTTAATTATACGTGCTCCCATTGAATACATCAAAAAGCAGGCACACTCACATATTTCCACACAGCATTGAGCTTAAATGGACAACACACTTATTTCATTTGCACATGATAATGTTCTATAAACAAGCAATTAATTTGCAGGTCGCTTCTAGTTGATTTTAAATTTTAGTTTCTTTCATAAATTTGGAAATTAGTTGAATTTCAAAATGAAATAGTGAACATTTGGAATTGATGTTAATATAAACAATATTTTTTAACGAGTATAGATTTTATTGTAAATAAAATTTTAAGAAAACATTTTATATTTGATATATATATAATATTATTTATAATTAAATTAAAAATACAAAACAAAATTATTATTCATATAATAAAATGTTCGATACCAAAACTCAGGCAGTATTCCCAATAATTGATTATTAATATATATATATAGTTACATAAACATTTTAATAGAAAATTGATTGGTCTATTTTTATATACTTACGTTTTTTTTTAAATGTGAATTTTGATGACACATTTAAAACATCAAAAATTATTAAACAAATGAGAACGATACTTTTTTTAGTCACTTTAATACCTTCTACATACAAATTATGCTATTTATTACATGAGAAATGTTTAACATTATTGTATGGACTTGAAGTATAGATATATGAAATAATTTAAGTTTGCTTAAATATCTATAGCATATATGTAAATGATTATGTAATATATAAACAATATAAACGGAAGAAAGTAAAGGACAGAAAAATTATACAAGAGGTTTGATTAAACACTAAATTGCTTTTTTTAGTTGGTCTAGATTATCTATATCACTAATATTTTGGGATACTTCATTACGGATTTTAGTGCCTACAAATTCTAATCGTTTCTCTCCAGCTTCTGTCCTTGGATGTATCATGTGTACGCTGTTCTGTCTCCTGGTGGTGTGATCATGCATTTGCTTGTTGTATATTAGATTTGTTTTAATTCTGTTTTTGATTTGACCTTATCTTATTTGTTCCAGTCTAATGTAGTTGTGATAGTCACGTTTTGTTTTAACTTGTATTGTTTTCCTGTGTATTTTTTTTGTACTTGTTTTGCTCCTTAGCCCATATGCTGCCCTTATTGCTTTTGATTGCTTGACTTGGATTTTTGGAATCCGTATTGTATGTTCGCAAAGTTAATTTTGTTTAAATTCTTTTCTAGTCTCAGTTTTATTATTTTTTTCAAATATTTTTCCTAATATGGATATAAGTGCTATTGGTCTGTAATTTGAGATTTCCGTTTCTTTACCGCTCTTGTATATCGGGATGATTAAAGTTTCTTTCAGTTGTGGAAAGATGCCACTTTGTATTAAACTGTTCATTAATGTTTTTAAAATAAGTGCTATTTCTGTTGCTATTCTTTTTATTAATTCTATTGAGATTTTGTCTGGCCCTGGTGCTTGGATCATTTTCTAACTTACTGATAATTTTCATTATTTCTTCTGAACTGCAATCTTTCATTAATATCGATCTCTCCGAGTGATACATTGAAGTTACTTTGTCTATCGCTCTACTTATATTTTTCCTTACCTATATTTGTGAAGTAATTGTTTAACTGTTCGGCAATTTCGCCTTCTTCCGTTATTTCTTTTCCTTGTATAAGTAACTAGTATAAGTATCGCAGTTATTCTTATTTTTATGTTCCTTTTATTTAATACATTATTTATTGTATTTCACATCTTTCTGTGATTTCCAGTCGCTTTTGTATATTTGTTATTATAGAATCTCTGTTTCCTGTGTTTTATGTGCTACTCTACTTCCTTTTTTGCTTTTTTATATTTGCTTTTGGTATCGATTTCTGCTCTATCGGTATTTTGATTTTTGATTCTTCATGCAGTACATCTCTTGTTTTTATTTTCTTTAAGACTTCCTTATTTATCCCGTTATTTCCTTCTTTCTTCTTTTGAAATTTTGTGTTTTTGTGTCTTTCTCTACAGCCTTTGTTATTAAATTTATCAATAGTTTCCAGCCTCTTATTGAATTATTTTTTAACTCTTCGGTTATTGTTTTTCTAACTTTATCGTAATCGATTTTTTCTTCTCAATTTTTATTTTGCTTTTGAGTTTTTGTATTCTTGTATTCCATTCTGTTATTATGAGCTTGTGATCTGTAACTGATTTGTGTTTAAGTTGATAGGAAATTTGGTTCTCTGATTTGTTGCTTATGATGTGATCTAATATTGTGCCTCTTCCATTTTCACCCTTGCGCGTATAGTGGCTTTCATTGATTGTACTTGTTATTTTATAGCCATTCTCTGTTAGCATTTGTGTGTATAGTTCGACTTCTTTTTCAAATTATTAGCAATATCTATATTTATATCTCCCAGCAGTACAGTTAGTCTTACTGACGCACTTGTTTCCAATATTTTGTCCATTTCTTGAAAGATTTCCTGTGCATTTGTTGAGGGAGGTCGATATATACGTAATAAAATCTATGTTACTTAATTGTACATGAACCGCTTTACATAGATTCCCTATGCTTACCGTTTCAAATATTTCTTCGTAGTCTTCTATTTTGCAGTATTTCGCATCACCATCTTCTAGCCATGTTTCCGTTATTGCTAATACATCCGGATCTTCTTCTAATGTAATTGGCATCTCTTTATCTAGTTTGTTTTTTAAACTCCGTATATTTATTAATGCAATTTTTAACATCATTTGTTTAGCCTTTTGTGTTTCTGTTTTTCCCGTTTTTTTACATTTGTTATTTATTGTTTTTGTCGATTTCGTTTCTATGCTTTGATCTAGATCAGTTTTTATGTTCCTTAATTACTTTTGTATAGTATTTTGGGATTCACTATATTCTATTTTTTCTTTTTGTTTTCTTAAAGCTTCCTTGTAACTTTCACATGTGTTTGACCATGCGATGTGGTACGGATGTGAAGATTTGCCGCGATCAATATGCCACCTACAGTTAACGCAATATAAATCATTCCTACAGTGTCCCAATTCATGGAACTCCAAACATCTCGGGCAAAGTTGCTCATTGTAATACTCATAAGCATGATGCCCGTATCATTTGTAGCAGTGCAGGACTTATATGTTCGTTTACATAGCACCTCTACCAGTCTACATTTACTTTTGTATTTTTGCTTATTTCTTGGAAAACTATCGGTAACACTATGATATCGAAGTTGTAGTTTGACATCTATCTTTTATTTAGAATGTTCATTTCGCTTTCCTTGCAGCTTAAATTGTTTTGTTTTATAATTTTCTCTTTCAGAATGTTTAGATCTGGTACATCTTCTTCCGTCCTTACTCCACAAATTTTTACACAGGGCTGTGTTTTCTTCATATCGAGAACATTAATTTTGTCTCCTACCTTGTCTGTCATTGACTTATTTTTCATATACCATATACGTATGTAATACGATTTGGTATGGGAAAGATATAGGATTCATGTTTTGACATTTTTTTCTATTACACCTTAGTTCGTCTCTTCTATTCACATCAGTGCAAACCATTTATACTTAATTCGAAGAGGAGACCCCAAGGAACAATTTACCACAAAAAGAAATTTTTCAAAATAATTATTTCTTGCTGAAAAAAATGACCCAAACGCTGCAGTGGGGAAAATGTAAGTCAACAACACAGGCCGCATCAACACAGGCCGCAGCGAAGCTGTCCGCGCCGTATGCAAATATGGGGACCAGGGAATTAATTGGTAAGCGAATTCATGCATAGACGAATTCACAAGGTCTAGACAGTGCTAAGCACGCCAGCATACTCTTTTTGAAATTAGTCGAAAAGAGAGTCAATAGCGATCGTATTCCATGGAAAATCGGACATCGGAACTGTCCGCGCCATAGGCAAATACAGGGAAAAAGTGAGTCAAGACCCGTCGTAGGCCGCGGAAAACTGGACAGCAAAGCTGTAGGCTAATATCCGCGCCGTAGGCTAATATGGGAACCGGGGGATTCACGGGTTGGCGATTTATAGGTTAGACTAATTTTGATTAATTTACCCTAAAAAAACTATTGTGATAATCGAATTTAATAGAGTAGTTATAAGGTGACAGTCAAAATTAAAAGATTCAACTACTGTTTTATGCAAGATAAAACGAAACGTAGGATTTCCAGTATATGAAAGATGTGGCGATCACGTCCACGAATTTTTTATATCTTTGTCTGTATTTGCATCGCATTTTAATATAAGGACTTTACTGTTTTTTCCCTAGCCAAATTGAATGATCTAGTGGATTAACATTCTTTTTTTAGCTCTTCTATCATACCTACATTTGGTATTTTGTTTGAATATTTAGGTAATAGATGAAGTGTCGTCGCTTTGTTGTTGTTATTGATAGTTACAGCCTGTCTATAAGTCATGTGCTCTGTTGTTGCTAAAGATGTATTTTGTGGTTGGCTTAGGCAGTCTATTTTTAGAAGCTTATTACGGTGCGCTTCGACTATCAGGTCTCCTTGCTTTTGCAGTGTCTCTTTTAAAATATCCACTGATATTTTGTTTTTTTTTACTGTTATATGAACTATTTAGTTGACTTGCCTGTTTGCTTATAGAGTCAATTGCAGCCTGTTGTTTATTAACTAAGATAAACACTCGATATTTGATCAGACAATGCTTTTAGTTCATTGTTTTCTTCAGTCTTATTCATACGACTCTCCTTATCTATTTTTGATACCTCTTCTTCAGCTGCATTTATTGATAATTGTCTAGTTTTATTAATTTTAGTTATCGTGATATCTTTACTTTCTAACTTAGTCATCAATATAATTATTGTGTTTGTTAGAAAGAGTGTCGATTGATTTATAATCCATTGTAGAATCGATTTTTCTTGATCATTTTAGTCCTAATTCAGAGCACATCTTACGAGCAGTACAGTGTAGAAGAACATTTGTTGGAACCTATAGATCAACAAGTGGCATATAGATTTTGTATTTTGACATCTTTCCCGTATTGTGCTCTTCGAAAAGCTCAGTGTAGAAAATATTACATTGAAAATTAGATTTTATTGTTAAAATTATTTGAGCTACCTGTAACTTTTTGAAACCGTATTTAGACTTTTGATTTATATTTTAACTTTGAGAGTTGTTTGAAACACTTGTTTTGGTTTACGTTTCGTGGTTTAATATTATTAGACTTTGTAGGAGCTACGTGAAGTAGAGCAGTTTGCTAATAATTTACTGATATTTTTTCTGGAGTATAAATAAAATACGCCTGATATTACATGCTCATAGGATGGGGGAGAGAGATGAGAATGATAGAATGATTTTTTTGTATTTTGTACCTCGCTAAAGCTAGTAAGGTTTTTTGATTGGAATAACCAAGTATTTTAATTTCTTATCAGAATTCAAACAGTTACAGCTTAACGTTTAGACACTTGAAGTTGACTGAATTATTTACGTATTTGATACTTACATGTATTAATGTTACGTTCTTCAATGCCTTGACTGACGAGGAACTCATTTTCTCGTCTTTTATTTATTAATTATATTCCATATATGTATATATTTACTAACTATATAATACAATAGCAAATAACATAATGCAGTTCTCTTATTTTAGGTACATATTTGACGTTATGAAGCCTCTTTCAGAAAGTTTGGTTTATTGTTTGGAAATATTAATTCGACTTTTACGTGATTCGAGTTACATATGGATGAAAGTATATAAATGTGAGAATTTGCTGAATATTATTGTTAAAAATTTGGCTCCCGTATATTTAAAACAATGTAAGTAACATTAATTATGCAAAATTTAAAAAAAAAGTTCGTTATATACATACTAAGCAATATTGCGTAAAAGTTTTTCAGTTGAATCAACTTACTAAGCTATTTTGTTATGGTATAAATTTTCACACCTTAACCAGTATCGTAACTATACTTTTGAGCCTCAGGCACAAACCTCTTCTGGAAATCCTTTCATAATATTTCAATAACAATATTAAAATCTCTAATGAGTGAACGAACGGTTTTGCTAAATATTCATTTTAGTCAAAGTATTGATTTTTCGTCAAAAAAAAAACTATGCATCGAAAAAAATCGTTCGTTCAATCACTAGCTTATTATATCCAAAATAAATGTCTATAGTTGGAAATAAATTAACGCAGTAGTTTTCGAGATATCTCGAACACCGATTTTGAAAATACAGTTTTGAGAAAAACGTTTCAAC
This sequence comes from Adranes taylori, assembly GCA_009867245.2. NCBI lineage: Eukaryota > Metazoa > Arthropoda > Insecta > Coleoptera > Staphylinidae > Adranes > Adranes taylori. The sequence goes on along the minus strand of WYDF02093775.1, from coordinate 3,315 downwards.
TTGCAAAACAGGTATGCTCTTAAGTAATGTGTTCATTTTCTAACTTACACCGAGTCATCTATTCCAGTGTACTGCGTTTAAAACGCAATACACTTGCATTATCACTAATACAAATATATCTATCAAATACATCTAGAAAGAGGTGCCCTTTGTCTCGTGCCAAATTACCGTATTACACCTATTCTTAACGGTCGAGCGGAGGCTACTTTGAATGCCTGTAACTCCGCCAATTTCATTAGGATTAACTTCAAATGTTTAGGAAATATTCTCCAAATGTTGTTCTTGTAGAAAACGTCAAACCCCAAAAATCTATATTGAATTTATACACCTAAAAAGGTATTCTTTTAATTGCATAAATTTATTATTGTTTTACCTGATGATGCAAATGTGGAACCGCTAGCAAAATAGAGAAGAAAAATTCGTCACTTTCTAACTCACCTATTAAATTCGATTAGCACAATAGTTTTTAGGGTAAATTAATCCAAATTAGTCTAACCTGTAAGTCGCCTATCCATGAATCCCCCGATTCCCATATTTATTTGCCTACGGCACGAATAGTTTCGCTGTCCAGTTTTCCGCGGCCTACGGCCGGTCTTGACTCACTTTTTCCTAGTATTTGCCAATGGCGCGGACAGCTCAAGTGTCCGATTTACTATGGCCTACGATAGCTATTAATTCCCTTTTCGACTAATTCCTATAAGAGCAGTCTGGCGTGCGAAGGCGATGGCGGCGAGTAGTTTGGCGTGCCTTGGCCTTGTGAATTCGTCTATGCATGAATTCGCTTACCCATTAATTCCTTGGTCCCCATATTTGCCTAAGGCCCGCTGTCGTTTTTGACTTACATTTTCCCCACTGCCGTTTTTTGAGTCACTTTTCCCGAGTCCGCTTTGAGCAAAATTGAAATCCGTGGGTTTTACGCATGTTCCACAAGTTTTGTTTTTTAAGTTTCATAGGAACTGAGATATTTAATATATTACAATAGCCTTTTTTGAGAAAATGGATCGCAAATTTTACAAAACAAAAAACATCCTATAAATATGTTAAATTGTAATTTTACAAAAAAAATGTTTCAAATAAAATTGAACGAGCTTTTGGTATCCTATAGAATAAAGTTTATTCAAGTATACCGTCTTTTATAGTTCCTGAGATATATCCAAAAGATTGTAAAATTTTAACCGTAGCAACGTCGCATTCTACATCAGTTTCAGGCATGGCACTAATTTCTTTCGACGCATAATACAAGATACTATATGCGATCAAAATTTCAGTGTCCTAGTTTTAAAACTGAATATCTGAATAAAATGAACATTTTGAACCCTTTCCAAAATTATAATGTGCACCCGCCATTGATAACATTTATTCAATTGCAAAAATATTTTTTCCTGTATCTTTGCATATATGTCCTATTATTTAGGCCTTACATGTATAAATGAGTGTTGAATGTCTGTTGCCATGGCGACAAGTTGCGAAATTTTAAGTTATTAAGTGTCATATGTTTGAAACGAGAAGAGTTAGGCCCATCATGTGTGGTATCATTTTAAATAGAATTACAAGCGCTAATGAAAGGTATAAAAATCTACAGGGTGTTACTAAAAAGTTTTTTGAAAAAATGTTATATACGTAAGATAAGAGCGATGTGCTGGAATGTGGCAGGATTAAAAAATAAAATAATTTTGGCAGATGTTAAGGAATACATAGGGTCATTCGATGTTGTTGGGCTACTAGAGACTTGGGTGGAAGAGGGTGAATGGGAAGTATTGGAAGATAGTCTGCCCAGTGGAATGATATGGAGAATAGAGGAGGCGAAGAGGGAGGACAAGATGGGGAGAGCGTGTGGGGGATCTTTACTGGGGTAAGGATGGGAATTGAGGAGAGGCAAGTGGAGAATTGGATGTGGGATGGTGCGTATGGTAGAAATATTCAGGTCGGGGGAGAATGGATGTTGTTTATGGCAGTGCATGTCAACAAAGAATGGACCAAATTTTTGGGTGAGGTGCCTGAAAGGCTAAGGACGGATGTAAAAGAAAGGGACATAATGGTACTTATGGGAGACTGGAATGTTAGAATTGGAGATAAAGGAGGAAGATGGTTGGGTAAGGAAGAGGTGTATGTTGAAAGAAATTCAAATGACAGTGGTGAATGGGGATGGAAGGAAATTCTTGGTATGGATGGATGCAGAGGGATGGTGTGTGGGAAATGGCTGTTCGGAAGAGGATTGTGAGGGAAACGTAACATTTAAAGGCCATGGTGGAGGGATATTGGTGGATTACATGGTGTTGAACGAGAAGGCTGGTGATATGTTGGAAAATATGATTGTGGGAGAGAGGGTAGAGTCCGACCACTTCCTTATCGAAGCGGAATGAAGGGGAGCACGAATGGAGAGAAGGAAAAGAAGGAGGAATATAAGCTGGCGGGGGAGTGGATGAAATAAGATAGGAAGGAACGAGAAATGATGAGACGGAAGGAGGAAGAAGAGCTAAGTAAAATGAGTAAAGAGTGAAGTTTGGAGTCATCTGAGAAGAAATGGGAAACTAGGAAAGAAGAGAGTTAGGTGTAAAATAAGTATAGATGAGTGGGGGGATAAATGCAGAAAAGAAGGGTTCGCGGAGGAAAATGTTGGAACGGAGGAGAGGATTGAGGATAGAAGGAACGATAAGGTAGTAAAATTGGATGCGAGGGAAATAAGTATTGATGAGGTCAAGACGGAGGTAAAGAAGATCAAAGAGCTGCGGATCCGAATAAAATGCCAGTGGATGTATGGAAAGGAGAAGAAAAAGTGCCGGATGAAAGGAAAAAAAGGAGAAATTGTTCCAGTGTATAAGAGAGGATGTAGAATGGATGTGAATAATTATAGGGGAGTGACTGTTATAGATGGATTGTATAGGTTGTATGCGAGGGTATAAAACAGGTTGGAAGAGGAGGTGAGAGATAAGGGATTATTGTCGCGCACGCAGAATGGATTTGTGAGAGGAAAGGGGACTAGCGACAATATTGTAACAGTAAACTATTTAATGAATAGGGAAATAGGAAGGAAAAAAAGTTATACCTTCTGTTTATCGACCCGAATGCAGCGTTTTTGATAGGATTGTAAGGGAGAGATTGTGGGAGAGAATGGAGAGGGTAGGTGTTTCGAGTGGAATGATAAGAAAGATAAAAGGATATGATGGTACGAAAGTTAGGCAAGAGTAGGAGGGAAGGTGTCTGTATTGTTTGAGTCCAAAAGGGGAGTAAGGCTGAGTTGTCCACTAAGCGCTTGCCTATTTAATATATACTTGTCAGATCTGGAAGAGGTGCTGGAGAATGGGCAAGCGGGTG
>WYDF02093764.1:0-10821 GCA_009867245.2 Adranes taylori | reverse complement strand
ACCATCCATCGATTAACTCGTAATAGAGTCCATTATTTTATAATTTGTAGTCCAGGATAGGGTAAACATTTTTTCGAGACGCAAGTAATAAGAGATATTAATTTCATAATTTATTCTATTAAAAAGTGCCAGCGTGGAGGTTTAACCACGACACATCAAATATTTAATTAGCAGCCGCTAAATTTACGCAGCCGCATTGCAGCCGCTAAATTTACCAATTGCTGCCCTATTATCCATATTCGCCAGATCTGGCCCTGATAGATTTTTTTTCCAGTCTTGAAAAACTGACTCGGTGGTAAGAGATACGGTACAAATGAAGAAGTGATAGCCGCAACGGATGCATATTTTGCAGGTTTCCAAAAGATTAATTATTCTTCGAATGCTCTTTGAATTGTAAAGTTGTGAGATTAAGTGTGTAGAGTTGCAAAGGAATTAAATAGAAAAATAAAATATAATTTTTACCCCAAAAGAAGTCTTTCCTTGAAAAGTCACTTTCCCATCAAACAGGCCTCGTACATATTCAAATAGGTACAGGACACTATAAATATCAGATTATATTTTTTCTTTCGACAAGTCTAAATTTTTTTCGTATTAATACAGAATATTGACTATGACCTATAATTGCAAAAATTTTATTACAAAAATGTAGATGACTGGGTTTGATATTTCAATTTTCTTCCATTGTCTGCATTATATACAGTCGCATAAAACTGTCAATAAACTATATGAATTGAGCTAAGTGCTTTTTCTAGTTTTCGCAATTGAATTGAAAAGGCTTATTCCAGACATAGTTATTGTACAATCGTTTTAGGAAGCTGGTTACAAATTAACAACGCAACATATTTAGCACAAACTTTAGTAGACAATTTGCAGAGAGGGACTTCCTACCTCTGTACTGTTTAAATACGTCAACTTTAACAAACGATGGATATCTCTTATTTAAGACGTGACAAAAAAATTTGTTTGCGCCCCGTATCTATGATTACGTAAGAAAAGTTTGATACAAGTGTACTATTTATTAGGCAACCAAAACGAGGCGCATGTTTTAAGTCACCTTTAAATTTTACATTCCAGAAGATGTTACGGTAATTGATTTTATTAGGAAAATAAGTAAAGAATATTATTCGACAGTCTGTAATTACGAATCAAGACATTAAAAGTTTATCACAGAATAATAATTAAGCATGACAGATGCAGCTTTAGGGGTGTTTTTACTATGTTACAAGCAGCATAGGAGAGTAAATATCCAAATATTGTGTTAGTACCTAATTATTTTTGAAAGTTGCGTTCACGAAACATCTGTAAGTGGACTTTAAATGCATGCCTATTTGTATTTTGCATCATGCACTCCAAAGAATCTCAATTTCAGCACTCAAAATGCGAAGTCATTAGTATTAAATGCTCTAATTATTATTAGTTCTTCGTTGGTGTGTTGGGATATGACATACCCGAGGTCTACTTAATTGATGTACTTCTAAAATAGTCATGGCAGTTCCAGTAGCTTCAAATAATATTTAAATGAAAATATTTATACTCAAAATATTTATTCTCAAAATATTTTTATTCAAAAAAAACTAATTATTTTTATTTTCTCTTTCATTTATTTTATATTTTATCATGTTTAGCTGTGATTCGACCTATTTATTTATAAAATGTCGTACGAGCAAGAAGAGAAAATATTATTAACGTTATGGGAAGATGTATGGTCAAATCTCCTTTCTTGATTCGGAATGTAAAGTAGAAGAGGAATCAAACACAAATGCAGCTGCCAAAAAACTTTCTGAAATGGCAACTGAAGATCATGAAAATTCAATATGTGACGATGATGTAGGGATCGAAGAAGAAACGATAGTTAGTGATAGCGGCGATAATACAGATGCCTCAAAATATCAAAATGAGATGGATAATTGGTACGAAATCCAGGAAATGATTTTATAGACGAAAAAAAAAATGGTTGCTTTGAGGAGTAGCGTTGTAATTAAATCTAAAAATGCGCTAAAAAAATTCAAACACGTTAAAGATGTCACATATCGTGGAAACATTGTTAAAGCAGCTACTCGAGGGTTGTGAAAAAACCTATAGAACGCAAAAATATTCGAATTCTTAGGATTATTTCCATTCCGAAATAGTGTGGAATTTTACCATTTCTTCTTCCACTATTTGTTGGTTTATCTGCAATCGAAGTTCTGGCGGGCGGGGGCAGTCAAATCTATAAGAACTTACGTACTGTACAAAATGGCCAAAGACCATTGACGAATTGAAACGGCATAATCAAACTATGAAAGTAATATCTTTAGGTATAAAAGGATCTCGGCTGTTTATCAAACCGTACAAGAAAGGTTTACCTGACTCCTCCATAAAACTTCTAACTACACTACCCCGCAGACAATTGACAGACGCAGATATTAGAAAAGCGGCAAAAGATATTAATATTTTTGAGGTGTTTTTATGCGGGAATGAGTTAGCGACAAGTTCATGGAAAAAAAAACATCTGTGCATCTGTGCTTCTTGCAAACTACTATCCCGTGATAGAATTGGTTCCAAATTCAATTTATTGTCTGGAATTAATAGGTTTGCATTTACGATTCCAACAAATTTGTTTACGAGAATGGTTACCAGCTAATTCAAATATCGACAGGCACTTATGAACTTCTATACATTGAAAAGTATATACAGCAATATATACAACCGTTCGGAAAGTAAGACAATATGGCAAAAAATAAACAAAATTGTCACACCATATACGAGTGAGAACACGGTCAGAAAATATAGTTGTTCATTTAACAGGTGTTAGACAAAATACGAGAGACAAGAAATCACCTGTAGATATGATGGATCATATAGCAAATGTAAAAGTAGCTATTAGTTTTTCTAACTATAATGCTGATCATTGTAAGAAAATAATGGTACTTTTTGGGCAATCTTATTTAGGAGGTCTTTATAAAATATACTGGAAAAATATTGATGATCTTAGTTAAGCGATGGTAATGGAATTGAAATTTTTGGAGAAACCATGTCTCAGAAGCGGTTTTACTCCTTATTCCAGTGCCTTATAGCTCCAATTGCAGGTACTAAACGTAATTTGACGTTTGATAACTGGTTCAGATCCCAACATCCTTGATGAACTTACTTCATACGTATAAACTGATATCTGCTGGCAGCGTGCGCAAAAATAAAGCTCAGATTCCAAAACAATTTTTAAACCTCAAAGGTAGAGAAGTACCAGGTTCAATGTTTGGGTTTCCAGAAAAATTAACTATTTTGTCATTCGTACCAAAGAAAACAAAAGTTTTACACTTTTTTCAACCTTACATTATGATTACGAGAACATTTGATAGATCAGATGACAAAAATATCCCGGAAATTATAAGCTTCTACAATACTATAGAGGGAGATGTGGATACTCTAGATGAACTATCTGCAAATTATAATGTTTCATGACATAACCCTCGTTGGCCCTAAATTATATTTTTTCACTTTTGAACACTGTAACTGTGAATTTGGAGGTTGTGCATAAAGGTAATACACATTTGATCTAAAAGGACGTATGTTCCTGAATTACAGAATTTGTTCGAGAAATAGAGATCGTAAAAGTTTTTATTCTTGTGGTACTTGTCAAATCCATGTATGCATGGAACACGCAAACTTACTATGCGAAAATTGCACCAAAAGTAATGCATCGCAATATTTTTTCTATCAATATTTAATTGTGTTATTTTATATTTGAATGACTATTTTTCTTTTACAAAATTATATTAAATAAATTTGTCTTTATTTTGTTAACTAATTCAAAAAGATACTATGTTTTATAATAATGTGTAAGTTTGGTAATTCTAATTTTTTCATGATATGATCACAATGAATTTATTGTTTTTAATTTTGTTGTGAGTTAGCACATTTGTCATAATTTTTGACTTATAGCATTTTGATACCATGACAGCCCTTTTTATATGGAATCATTTTGAAACTTTAAGAAAAATAGGGGATATAATAATAGCAGCATACAAACGCACAGTGCATTATAGCATAAGTGAAAAGCAAGAAAGCTGCTAGATGACATGAAAGAGGCGTAAAATACTTACCAATTAAGCGAGGAGAAAGAGCTCAAAGTGATCATCAGAGAACTACCGTCAGAACTTTCCAACGATGAAATTAAGGAGGATCTGGTTAATCAAGGTCTACCGGTACACTCAGTAACCAGGTAAGCAAACAAAAGCGAAAAATTCGCTATGGTCTTGGTAAATTCCGAAGAAGGCAAAAACGTGTTCGACATGAAAAAAGTTATGTACATGGCTACAATAACAGAACCAAAACGAATACCAACCCGGGTTCAACGGGGCTTCAAATGTAAACGATATGGCCATGTGCAATACAGGTGCACAGCTTCACAGAAATGCGTCAAATGTGCGAAGCCATATATATCGAAGGAGTGCGAGGAAAAAAGAAAACTAATATGAATTCGCAAATTGAAAATCATAAAGCATTCAGCGGAATTGCCCCATAAACTCCGATCTTCAAAAACAGCAACGAAAAGAAAGATTAGAAGCGTAAAACAATGAACCACGATCTATACAATAGGATGAAACAAATTCTACTTGGACTATTGCCGCAAATTATCAATAACATAAAAGCAGTGAATGGATTGTAAAGCCAGTATAAAAATTTGCACCTGGATCGCAAATGGAATAAGAAATAAAATTCCTGAACTGAGAACACTTCTACAAGAAGAGAAATCAGTGTAATATTGGTCAGCGAGACCAGACTCTTACAAGAAGACAAAATCAATATCCCATAATACGGAATCCATAGAACAGATCGCCCAGCAAGCAGCAGAGGAGGGGTAACAATCTCAATCAAAACAAAGTACAGCAGCAATCAACTCCAACTGAACATATCAATCACAGAAGCAGTAGCAACAGAAACGCAAATAGGCGGAAAAAAGGTATTTGCAGCAGTTTATTGCCGTCCTGAATCAATAATAACAAACGCAGGCGTTCAAACAATTTTCAAACACGGAAAACGATTGTAGGAGGAGACTTGAACGCGAAAAATTCTTCATGGGGATACCGAAGGACAAAAATGCCGGAAAAACTCTATTCCAGATAGCCAAAACTTTACATCGAATAGAAATACAAGGACCAAATGAACCAACATCACCACCAGCAAATGCTAGGGATAGAGTAGATATAATAGACCTATTTGTCAGCCATAAAATTGAAAAATAGAAACAAAATATGCACTTTCATCGAGTTATTATCCGGTAATTGCTGAAATAGGAAATTTCATGCTAAAATAAAAAACAGCACATATGAGAACACATTGGGGAGGTACGAACACGAAATGAACCAAATCTAAATAAAAACATTCAGAATCCTAACGAAATAGACGAGGCAGTAGAATTACTTACACTATCAAAGACTAGAATTACTAACCTAACAAACACTATTAAAAAAAATGAAGAAAAATTCTCCTCCAGATCAACAGGAAAGCCAGTGGAAATTAAATCAAGAAGAAGAAGCTTTGTCAGCAAGAAAGAACGAAATGCGTAAGTAGAAAAAGTGTTGAAAGAAACGAGAAAAAATCTATGGGATTCCGCAATAGAACAAGCGTGCGTAGAAGGCGAAAATCACTTCTGTAAATTTTTTAAACAAATCAGGATAAACTATATGACAATAATCCAATTCGAGAAGTAGATGGTTCATATATTTACGACGGTAAAGAGAAAGCAGAAGCGTGTGCCAACCACTTCCAAAACTAGTTTGAAAACAAGAACAAATCAAAAATAAAAATAAGATTGGCCATAAGAACAGCAAAAATAATGCCAAGATGTTCCGTATTCACAGAATATGAAGAAGTATCAACAAACGAAGTTTCAAACTAATTGAAAAATTTAAACCCGAGGAACGGTACACGGGATGATCAAATAGCGACTTTAGCATTGAAAATGCTCCTGGAGAACACAATTAAGCCCATAGCGGATGTTGATGTTCAGTCATTTTCCGCAAAAATTGAAAAACGATATAATAACGACAATAGCGAAATAAAGGCAAAAACTCGGAAGTTCCAAAGAACAGGTGACCGATAGGCCTTTTAAACAGCTTAATAAAAATGGCGGAGTCTATAATCAAAAATAGAATCCAGTCATTCGGAGAAGAGAATAATATTATCCCAAAAGAGCACTTAGGATTTAGAGAGAAAATAGTAGGCATTCAACCAGCGCCGAACGTAGAAACGATAAGCGGAACAAGAAGGCGTGTACAAACAGTATGCATGGCAATGCTCGATGTTGAAGAAGCGTATGGTCGCGCATGGAACCATGGATTGGTTTCCAAGATATTGGCCTATAAATTTTCACTCGAGTTAACAAAAAATGTGCAATAATTTTTGAAAAACCGAACGTTCCAGATAAAATACGGCAACAAAATATCATCCACAAGGAAGGCAAAGAAGAGGTGCCCCAAGGATCCACAGTGTCACCAGTATTGTTTAATATATTTGTCAGCAATATGCCGAAAGTCCAGCATATAGAAAAGCGCCAAGCTGCTGCAATTTGCGGACGACAAAGCCGTGGATACATATCATAGAAATCCTAAAATTGCAAGAATCAAGCTAGAAAAGTGCCTTGATGATATACACAATTTCTGCAAAGACGGAAAAGTCAAAATAAACAGCGAAAAACCGAATTAATAATGTTTGGCAAACGCAAACATGCAAAAAGTTCAGTTAAATTCATGGTAAGAAAAATAACAGCTAGAAATAGGCCACCTGTCTAGGAGTCACCTTCGACAAAAAGTTGAAATTTGTGCAACATATTAAGAGAACGGAACAATTAGCCACTCAAGCAGCACATAATATGTATCCCATCCTCGAGTATGATACAAAAGTCTCAGTGAGAGCGAGAAAAACTGTCATGAAGATCATTGTGAGACAACAGCTGATGTATGGAAATCAAATATGGATCAGGAATGAAAAAGCAAAGAAAGATACAGGATAGTGGGCAATGGTTCATGAGAAATACCGAGACAGTAGAAGCTTTCCAACCCAAGGATGTTACAGAAATGGTAGAAACAAATAGCGAAAACCTCATAATGAGGCTACTGCGCTATCCACCAGAAGACATCCGCAAGATTGCGGACAAAATGTAGGCAGCAAGAAAAAACCATGTCATCAGGGCAGTTTCACAGCACCCTGAGCGATCCAGGCACTCCAGTCATCGCCACAAAACAATGGCAAAGAGGGTAGAACGAAGTTTAACACAAAAGCAACCTTTAGAAAATTTACATTTATCTGCTAGAAATTATGATAGCTCTAACCCATTATTGTCTTACATTATATAATATATTCTAGGTTTAGGTCAAGAATGTAAAATGAGACAAAATATAACACTTCCAAATATTCTTATATACATGAATTAAATTAAACATTCATGATATCGCTATTTTAGATCCATTCTCTGCTCTTTTGTTTATACGCTAAAATGACTTATGAATTGCCTTTTAAAACCGTTATCCTTTACCTCTCAATAATTAATATGTAAATAATTTGCGATTTTAGTGAAACATAATATAAGCGCCTACGGAAACCTAATAGCTTTTTAATTCGAAAACTTTATTGATTATTGCCAGGTTGGATGAAAAGATTAATGTCATTTACATAATTAATAAGACTTTATCCTTTATTAGATGGTGGTGTTATTGAAATATGTTGTAATAATTATAAAACGTTCTTTCAAATTAGGCAGAAAACTTGTGATCGCATGCTCATAACAATAACAAGAGTTGGAAATTTTGATTTATATATATATATATATGATATAATTTTCGTCTACACATTCCCAGTTGACCTACGGAACTATCGCGGTGTATTACTCTACTGTAACTGAACTAATTGAGTTAAGTGCTTAATAAAGTTTAATAAATAAATACAAAACCAAATATTAATTCTTTAGAGAGCACTACACCGCGTTAGAATGAAACCTAAAATAAATTATAAATAAATGGGTGTATATTAATTTAATAAAAATTTTGTAACAGCTGATGCAGTAATAATTTTTAAAATAAAAAATAAATTTAATATTTCAACTATGAACTGAAAAATAAGCTTAATGCATATCATAATTTAAATGTACGAGTTCACCAAACACTATTTTAATATTATATGCTCTGTGTAATGCATTATCTTTTAGAATTAAATAATTTTTAAGCACTCTAGAGTGTAAACAGGTGTTTATTTTGATTTGTACACTGTAGTATGGATAAAAATAATCAAATTAAAAGGCTCTATTATTTATTGAGTATTCAGTACATTTTCTAAATCTAGAACTCATATGCAGCAAGTTAAGGATATGTCATCCTTGCTTGTATTATGCGTAAGCAACTCTATATCTTAACGCAAGACGAATTGCCTAAAATTATATATAAATAAAATTTACCTAAAATTTTTGTTACTAAATAGTATTGTATTTCTGATTATTGTATTTGATTTATCATAAATGTTCTGTAATAAGTGAGTAATGTACAAAAGTACAGACCTATAAAAATAGAGAAATTTCGACAGAAAACATATTATTCGCATCGTGCAGGTCATCCTTGAAATCACAATCAAAAGCTTTATCAGCATGGTCTCTTTTATATGATTTCCGCAGAGCTGAAAACGAAAAGTATATTGCTAAGAGAGTAGATTAGCATATAGAAGAGGGTTATATGGAGAATCAAAAAAACATACATTTTATTTCTGTTTTGAAATAAAATTTATAATTAATATAACAACAAACATCATTGGATAAATATGGGGTGATAATAAATCAGTAAAGGAGAAGTTGGAGTTAGCAAAATATACTTAATAGGAATATTATACACCGTTTCCAGTTGTTATTCAGAAAGTAGCAATTGTATTTCAGATATCACAATTGATTTTCAGAAAGTTGCAATTGTATTCCAGAAATTAGCAATTGCAATTCAGAAAGTTGCAAATGTATTCCAGATAAAATCAAATGTAATTCAAAATTCTTTCAGAATTCCTTTTCGTTAACCCACCCTTATATTTATCGTGATATTTATACATACGTACATGTTATGTAATTAAACTTTATTAACGCAATATGTCAACGAAATTCATATATGTAAAGTACAAATTAACAAAATTCGAATAAATATGTAAAAGCTAAGGAGCAGTTATATAAAAGTCCATGTTTGCGTGCCAACAGGCATATCGTCAAGCATCAATGCTGCATGATGGAATGTGCTGTTGTGCTGAACAGCACGAGCAAAATCACAGCCAGTGATACGGTCTTTTGCGCGTCCATAATCTCTTCTACATAATGGAGGCGTTGCTCTATCAGTCTAGACACGACGACATTGAGAACTTCGTACACGAGGTTTTGCATATATTTTCACTTTAGACCAAATTATCCCTATCGGATTCAGCATTGGGGCGTATGGTCCAAGCTTCAATAAAGTTGTAGTACTGTTATCAAAGATACTTTTCAATGATGATGTGGCAGGGCGCTTTGTCACCAACACATACTAGGTCTTTTATATTATTGCCCAAAATTTCCCACGTCTCCAATAATTCTTGCATCTATGCATTAGCCAAAACCGCCGTATAAGACCCCCGTGTTATCTCAAAGGCTACTTTGATTCCACCTCGCTTCTTCATTTCGTCATTTTCCGTTCGTACCCAGTGATAGGCCATTTTATACTTTAGACCCAATGTTTGTACCAAAGTAGCCCAATCTTCTCCTCGATTGCCACATGCGACAACTCACTCCTTGTCTTGTACAGTACTTTTGTTGTATGATTTTCTCTGCACCACTTCACAGTGTAGAATTACCGCACGGCAAAATGTGCAAGACGCTTCTCCATAATTTTGTAGAAATAACCTTACTTTCTTGCGAAATGAAGTATGAGCTGTTGCCTATCTATATATAAATACGTGAAGCGAAAAGGAAAAATGTTTTTGACATTTTTACGTTTAATGCGAGAACGGAGGAGTCTGAGATTTGGCATAGTGAACAATCATATGGAAAAGCATCTGCGAAAGCTAATATCGAAATCGTAAATATATTTAAAATATATAAATTAAATAAAATAAAATAGCCACATAAAGCCTACGTTTACATATAATAAAAACAAATAGAAATCAACAACCAATGTGGTGCAGGCGGCTAGCGCTGGACTATAGAATTGCAAACTACCTTTTCGTTTCGGGTTCGAATCCCGTTGTGATTTACTTTTTTGAGTAATTTTAAAATTTTTGTTTTAATTTTTCAGTTTTATATGTTTTTGCAGCAACCTGGCGTGCTATCGGAAAAGATAGTGAGTTCAGAGCGGCCACATGCGCGTCAAAGTGGACAGCGAAGCTGTCTGCACCGTAGGAAAACATAGATAAGCGAATTGACACTGCTATTAATTGTTATAGGTTAGGGTAACGTTAGGGTTAGGTCAGTGTTAGGTTAGGATTGGGTTAGGTTAGGGTGAAGTTGGGTTATGCGCGCTTATATGCACTGACTGTTGAGGTACACACTTTGACAAAAGAACATGAATAACGTTCAAAATTGAAAATGTAATGAATTTCGACCACTTTAAAATTGGCGAGTAATGCCAAATCCCAATAAGACCCAAGTCATTCTGATCCAGCACCCTAACTACATAAAAAATAATCATCAGGACCGTTCTGAAATTCAACTCCTCCTATGGGAAAAACCTATTCCACTAAGGGATGAGATAACGTACCTGGGAATAAATTTCAGCAGAACTTTCAGCTGGAAAAATGACCTAGACTCCACCTTAGCCTGAGTTAGAAAGCGAGTCAACCTAATTT
>WYDF02093763.1:0-24094 GCA_009867245.2 Adranes taylori | reverse complement strand
AAATGGTGCATATTCACTTGTTTTAGCACTTCAGCATATATGTTATCATGTCCTGGACTTTTACCGTTCTTCAACAGACCTACAGCTTGCTCCACCTCGGACCTAATGATCATTGGACCGCTCATTTGGTACTGCAAGGTTTCCACGTTGTCTTCTCGGTTATCATGAAAATACTACTACATTACAATCAAATGAAAGAGGGTTAATAAAAAATAATTTACCAAAATATTTAGTTTTCCAAAAAAAAAACAATTCTTGATTTATGAACAACTGTCATAAAACTTTGTGTCCACTTCAGTCGTTGGTCGCTGTGAGAGAATTTCTATTTAATAACCGTAGTTAAACACAAATTTTAGCTTTATATTTCTGATTCGTTGAATTGATCACTTTGAATTTATTCCGTAAAACAAGTTTAATATACTCAATGCTTTAATAATAATAATAATATATTATTTCGAAAATAGTTTCAAGAAATAGTTGATTCAATTTAAATAAATGAATATTCAGAAAAATACAAAAGAATGACACCGTGTTAACAACCTTAAGAGAAAATTGCAAGATGAACAAACATCGTAGTGGTTAATGAATATTAAAAAACAACTTTATCTTTATTAACAAAAATCAACAAATATATACGGATTAAAAACTAAAACAACATGAGTACTTCAATGATAGAAGAGACACGTTTTGTGCGTTATAATATAAGAATATAAGTTTAAACAGTTTGAAAAGAAAACATTCCTTTAAAGTCTGGTTCTGAATCTTGTACCAAATATATTTTGATATCAATTAAATACACATAATATAACGTATGTAGAATTTGAACAATCTATAATATAGTTCAATGAGTTGTTACCTTGTTGAGTCGTAAAATATTAAGTTACATATAATGAAACAGATTTGTTTTGTAATTTGGACGTGACCTAGAGTAAATTTTATGCGATCGTTTTTATACAAAACAATTAACTTGTCAAAATATTTAAGTTACCATGCATAATTTTTACTAAATAAAATATATTTAATCTTAATTATACAAGGGCTATTTGTAAAAAATATCTTTTATATTTTCAATGTTCATTTTGATTGAACAGTCTAAAACTAGAAGATTTTTCTATGGTTGTATGTGTACATGTACGACAATTACTTCCAATTACTTCAATCAACATTAAACGAAATTTGATTGACAAGTCGCACATAGGTGGAATTCATCATAGGACACTATTTCGAACAGCGTGTGGTCATTAGAATTGCGTCAATCTATAGAACCATTGGAACTGGAGAGGTAGAAGTTAGTCTATTAATCTGATGACTTATTAGTCGAAGGACGCTAGAACCGCAAAAGTCAAAAAATGGTGCTAATCCTCTATGGTACTTGCAAGAAAGCGTTTGATAGTCGACTTGAGGCTTTGGGTAGACCGAGTATACGGTGGTGGTATGGCATACTGGCTAACTTAGGTTTTTAGTGGTCATGGGTCATGGTTACTAGAGATAATACTTCTATACAGCTGGAAACGTAACGAGTCCCTGTTGAATTTAGTACGACTACCATAATAGTAAGGCCTTTGTATGTTCATCATTATCATAATTTTTGTTGCTCCAGTGTTTTTGCAACTTTTTTGTGCTCCAGGTAAATAGCCAGACCGCTGTTGAAGCATGGAATAATCAAAAATGATTTTCAGGTAATATGATTGCGATATTGCTAAAGCCTTTAGCAATGTGTAGGTTAACTTTCAGGATATGTACCTTTCGAGGTGCATGTTCTGTGTTCTGTGCTAGATATCATTTTCGTGCTGATTTTGTCCAGTAATTCTATGTAATTCTGAATGCTCCAGTTTCTTATCAACTTCCAGATGGAATTAGCAGTTATTTCCAGAGCTGGCTCCGGATCAGTTAAGAGCGTATTAGATGCTTTCCGTGTTCATGGGTATACCAGTTTTTTGCCTAAAATGAACTCGTATTCCTGCTGCCTATATCAGCGTGATTGAGTTGGTCATATCTTGATTGTTGCCTTTGTACAGTGATGCATTCGTTGGTCAGTCCAAACAGGTTTCTGGCGTTGCGCTGTCTGTCTCTTACTATAAAAATCCGTTGTAAAGGGCAGGACATTTTGAATTTTGCTCGTTCTCCGTAGTTACCTGGTCCCTTTATAGAAGTCCTATTTGCAGAAGTTCTTATTTGCAGTTCTCTATATGGAAAACAGTTTGTGACTTGCCTTAGCCTGGAGCGTCTTTTACCACCACACCAGTACTTCGTAAATTATGGATGATCTAAAAGCCGATTTGTACAGCCAGTGGAAGAAGAAAGGCTTCTTCCCTCATGCCCTTCCGTACATCTTATAACTACTAAAGTTACAATAAAACAGTTCTACGAACCTATCTATTATTTGGGTAGCTCAGCTGATGTTGGTTAGTCTCATCTCAACTTCTGTTAGCCAATCGTCCTGAATTATATATTTGTGAATGTGATCTTGGTCAAATTATCCTTCATACTATTACCCCTCATATGTTTCATTGATAAATCTTGTAACATGCCACTATTGGAATTAATGGAATGATATTGCAGTACATGTCTTGGGACGATACACAAATATGCTACGCTATACTGGAACGCTACACTGGTGTATTAATAAATGAACTACTTCCCTGGTTTAATTTTGGGTAACAAATGTTCCTCTATGACATATTTCTTTGATTAGTCTTGTAACATGCCTATTATATAAATGTGATTATTTTCCAATACTTGCCATGGAACGCTACACTGGAACAATAGACGGTATTTTCATGAATGTAATATTTCCGCGGTTATATCTTTGGAATAACCTCTACTCTGGAACGACATTGGTGCTTTAATAAAGGTAATAGTTTCACGATTATATCCTGTGTCCAATTACCCTTCATACTGCTGTATCTTTCAATTGACAAATTTTGTAACATGCCTATTATGGAATTTATGGAATGGTTTTGCAATTCTTGTCATGCAGCGCTACACTGGAACAAAATACTGGTGTTTTATTAAATGTACCTCTTTCTCGATTATATTTTGGGTCCAATTTCCCCTCAAACAATGACATATTTTATTGATAAACCTTGTAGCATGACTCTAATGGAATTCTTCAGATGGTTTTGCAATACTTGCCTTAGAACCTTACAGGAATACGCTACGCTACACTGGTGTTTTAATAAATGTACCACTACTTTGAATATGTCTTGGATCCAGTTGACCCTCATACTACGACATATTTTATTAATAAATCTTGTAATTTGGCTTTTATGGAATTTATGAATTCGTTTTGGAATACTTGTCTTTTAATGCTACACTAATACATGACGTTACATGAGAACGCTACGCTGGTGTTTTAATAAATATACCACTTCCTAAATTATATCTTGGGTCCAATTGCACCTCACATTTTGGGCTATTTTATTACTAAGTCTTGTAACAAGACTTTTATTGAATTTATGAAATTGTTTTGCAATACTTGCTTGGAACGTTACATTAATATGCTACACTACACTGGAACGCAACATTGGAGTTTCATTCAATGTTCTACTTCCTAGATTACATCATGGGTATAATTGCCCTATCTTGGGTATAATGTCGAATGATTTTGCAATACTTGTCTTGGAACGCTACACTGGCACGCTACATGCAATATGTCTACGCTAAATGCAATATGTCTTCTATTATATCTTGGATCTAAGTACCGCTCACTCTATTACAATTTTGATTAATAAGTCTTGTAATATGCTGCTTAGAGAATTAGTGAGGTGGTTATGCAGTACTTGTGTTGGAACGCTACACTGGTACATTCCCGATTATATTCTGGGTGAAATTATCCCTCATAAAATTACATTTTTCATTGATAAATTTTGTAACAAGTCTCTTTTGAAAACAAGCCTCTAATGGAAAAACTTTATTCTCTATTTGGGCTTCTGTCTGAGTTTCCATCGAAGACCGAAATTATAGAAATTGCTAAAAGGTTACGAGAAAAATCCATAGAACATCGAGTTGGAATTCGATAGCTAACTACTAAGATTCAAATGTTTTTTCAATTTTCTTCTTTTTCTACATGTTGTATTTCTTGTTCGTCTTGAGTGTTACACAACTGACTCTGTTCGAGATCGCTTTTGCCTTAGTAATGAGGTGTTTCACCTCCTGTGGACTAATAAAGCCACGCCAACGATATATGCATTTTCGTTCGTAGATGACCTGATATTACCTACGGAGCCTGGTCTGGCTGATCTTCAATATGTCTCACTTGATGTTCTGCAGTTTTTACTCAAGGTTCGTCAAGTGTTCTTCGGACTTCATTGTGTGTATATTATATGATGCTATGTAGACTGCTTTCTTATTCCTTCTGTCTCTTGTTTTGGACAATTTTTGTCCCTTAGTCGTGCTTTTTCCAGAATCCGTAAGACTGAATGATGTATCAGTATGATATTCTGAGAAAATAACTTCACCCTCCTGAGAAAATATTATATTTTAGATCAACATTTCATTTGGAAGGTTATATGGCGCGCCTGCCAGACGTCTTGGCTAGTACCTGCTGCTCCAAGAGAGTTATAATATTTCCCTGCTACCATTAAAGCAAGCCTCACGAGCATTATCCATCCATCAAGTGGGTGACGAGCCCGCAGGGGGCTACAGGCACCCTGTAATAAACCCACAGACTTTCTACAATGAAACTAGAATATACTAAAGCTGATGAAGCTTTGTCCCTATCGCTATCATACAAACAAATTTTCGAAAATAGAATTGATGCAACATTGCCACATGTGGCGACTGCTCTAAAAATTTATATGAATTTCAGTTCTAAGAATTTGAGGACGCGCCTGTTCAAAATTAAATTTTTGAAGAATTGTCATTGATTTCACATTTTTTCCATGCCTGCCTGCATTTGTGCAGTTGTATCATGTGTTTCAAGTTTTGATGATGGATTTATATGTAGGATAGTGCGCTGAATCCAAAACTGACCTTAGTTTCTTTGCATCAAAATTGTTTGCAAATTATTTTATATTTAAAAAAATCACAAATATAAGACGTACTAACAGATTTTAAAACATAGGAAATCCTGCTTTATGTCGGTTTATGATGAATACGAATTGTTGACATCATAAACCGATAGATGGCAGTACTTTCCTCATTAAACGTGTTGTACATCTCAGCTGGCTGTCATTGTTGACGCACCCGTTGGTACGTATCCTCGGCAATCAAACGTGTTTGTGTCGGCGGATATATACTAAGAAGCAAACATACTGTATTTGAAATGGCGTCTTGAGGCTGTGAAAAGTCTGCACATTCATTTTGTTACATTTTTGGTGAGCTAATGGTGTCAAGACAAAAAATTATTCATAATATTACATCGTTCGCGCGGAAAGTGTATTTCGCATGTTTCGATGTAAAAGTAGGAGATCAAGACAAACCTTGAGCACCCCACGATATTTGCTATACGTGTGCTGAAGGACTGAGACGGTGATCAAAGGGAAAACAGCATTGCTTCAGATTTGGCGTTCCGATGGCCTGGGGGGAGCCACAAAATCAATGTGATGATTGTTACTTTTGTTCAACCGGTGTTCACGGTTTCAATGTAAAAAATAAAGAGAAAATTGTCTATCCAAATCTGCCATCGGCTTTACGTCATATCCCTCATGGTCGTGATGTGTCAGTGCCTATGCAAGCAAAACAATTACCTGATGTAGATGGATCAGAAATTGAATCAAGTGAAGAAATCTAACATAAAGAAGTGAAGTACGAACCTAGCAATTCTGCTCTACAACAATTTACACAAGTTGAACTAAGCGATTTGATTCGCGACTTAAGTCTGACCAAAAAGGCTTCCGAATTGCTTGGTGCATGGCTTAAAGATAAGAATTTGCTCGCAGCTGGAATTTCCTGGTTCAGGTACAGGAAAAAGATTTTATTTCGAACCTTTCGGAAGAAGGAGGCTAAGTATTCTGCAATGATGTATGTGGACTATTTATGACATTCAACATTTAGTACGAAACCACTGATTGGAGACTATTCACCAGTTCATCGAAAGGAAGCCTTAAAGTTGTCTTGCTTCACAACGGAAACAGATATCCGTCCATACCCATAGTGCATTCTGTAAACTTACAAGAACGGTATGACAATTTATAATTTGTTCTCCGGAAAATTAAATACGATGATCATAGATAGATCATGTGTGGTGATCTCAAGTAATATCGATGATCCTTTGGCAGCAAGACGGCTACACAAAGTTTCCTTGTTTTGTATGTGTGTGGGATAGCAGCGACAGGGAAAATCATTGGAAGCTGAAAGATTGACCACAACGATGGAAGCTGGAGTAAAATATGTGCTCCATAAACCTCTCATCGAGTGGACGAAAGCTCTCCTTCCGCCCCTTCGAATTACATATATCGACTTGATGAAGCAATTTGTGGGAGCCTTACCAAAATATGTTAAATATTTCCAGTATATTTGTAACAAATTTCCAGCCTTGTCAACCGTAAAACTAAATGAGTGTGTCTTTGCGGATTCGGACATTAGAAAACTTTGCTTAGATGAAAATTTTAAAAAAGAAATGGAAGTTGCTGAAAAAGAAACCTGGGTCGCCCTTAAAGTAGTAGTAACCAAGTGTCTGGGTAACAAGAAGGATACGAACTTCAAGTCTATCTTTGGGACTATGCTGCAGAGTTCCAAAGTACCAAAATTTAGGCTATTCCATGACTTTGAAGGTTTATTTCCTACATTCCATTTGGGTTTTCATGAGAATCTGAGTGCTGTTAGTGAAGAGATGTGTCAGAGATTCTATCAGGTTAACAAAGAAATGGAATAGCTTGTTAACGCTTATGGTAACCCAGATGGAATACTACAATGATGGCGGACTATTGTTGGATGTTGCATCAATATGATCCCAGCAGAGCACATTTAGTGGTAACTATAAGCACTAATTTCGACGTATTTAAAAAAGTTAATTCTGTAAAATATTGTTTGAATCGATTAGCACAGAAACGCATAGAATGTAGTCACTATCCTAAAACATTTGAACACAACATGTGTAATTTTTTCTACTGAAAAACTACCACGAAAGTTTTATTTTTACGAAGTATTATACAAACCTTTTAAACTTGTTGCGGAACCGTTCCTGTTTCAAATTAAACAATTGCTTTATACCGAATGACACATTCCCGCAGAAATTTGCTGACAGGCTGCATTGTTTACAAAAGATTAGATTTAAAAATCTAAGATAAACTCATAACTCATCTACTATATCCATTTACTAGCAATAATGAAGGTAAACAGATGTTGGCTAAATCTTTATGAAAAAGCTCTTGAAACTTTTCGCTCTACCCAATTCAATATTGGGTGCACTTGTTTTCTTTTCGTTTCTTTTTTTTTTCGTTTTCATTCTCTGCGTTTTGATGACGTCTTTCTTAAGGATGAAGTAGGGATCGAAGTAATCTATCATTATTTTTTTCTCTCCCCCATTTGCGCGAAACGTGCTCCGTGTGCTACGAACACGTGTCCTACACACCCTGTACGAACTTCTTTAACGAAGTGTTCATTATGACTATGATTTTCCCATTAACAGTAGTTAATAACCAGCGTTGAGAGTTTAAGGTTTGTATGATAGGGGAGAAAACTTCTGATAAATATGTAAATATTTAAAAAAAATAACAATTGAAATATTCATGAGTTAGAAAGCTAATAATTTTCTAATTTTGATTCTTTATAAACTTAATTGAAAATGACACTTTTGTTTTTATACTTGTAATTTTCATTATATATAACTCAACCTGTTTGACATATAACAGTTATTAACTGTAAAAACACCTCTCACAATAATATTCTCACGTTTACTTTGGGGTGACGATTTTATAGTGTAAGAGTATCCTTTCTATGGGTTACATAGAGATTGTCTCCTACCATAAAGGATCTTCGGATACAATAACTACAAAATGTAATTCAAATAAATTCTCAAATTAATTATAAAATTATTCTACTTACAGGTTTTGTCATTCCTACCATCACAAACTTACTTTAAAAGTGCTCACTGGTACCTAATTAATTCATTTTAATTTATCTGAATAAATAAACTTGTTGCATAATTAATTTAATTTATTCTGTTGAAAGAATTCAAATATAAGAACTATTTAATTACTATTACATACTGTATTTTACTATGCCTTATACAATAACTACAAAATTCAATTAATCTAAATACCCATCATAATTTACCTAATGCTGAATGTTATAATCTGAGACTTGGTAGTTTTTAACGTTGCCACACCTGCATTGAATTGTATCTGACTCAGTAAACCAAAATTATAATTAAACAGTGCTGCACAGCCCTAACATCTAACAATCGTCTATCGTAATCAAGGCTGTTGAATAAATGAAATGCATAAACTTAATAAAATGTATGGAAAATGATTTAGGAAATGTATAAATGAAAATAAAATCATATCTCGTGCATTCGAAATAAATAAGGCTTCATCAAGGTAATAAAATAAAATAATATTTGTGTTCAGTTACTATGCGCAAAGTGATTTATTCGAATGGCGTTCAAATTTTGTCAAACAAATTCTCAAATAAATGATAAAATTATTCTACTTACAGTTTTTGTCATTCCTACCATCACGAACTTACTTTAAAACTGCGCACTGCTACCTATTAATACATTTCAATTTATTTTAAATTATCTCAATAAATAAACTTGTGAAATTAATTTTATTTATTTTGTTGAAAGAATGCAAACTTAAGAATTATTTAATTACTATCGCATACTGTATTTTACTATGCCCCATATGTAACTACCGATACATATTTAACAATTTTATTTACCTACTCATGATTTTATTTGGAATAAATTATAAATTAATTTAATTTTTGATTTTGTTTTCACTACACTAACTGACAACGGTTTATTCTATACCCTGAAATTGCTTGTTACTGACTATTCGCTCTATTGACTATGTCGCTTTTATTCATTTCTTTGACTAGTCAATTTCCTACCAAAATTAGGATAAGTGCTGTCTCCCTACCTGTTGTAAATTGCTATAATTTAATGTATCTTCACTTAATTACCTATCACCCTACTCCATTTATAAATGTCGGCCATAATGGATTCATGTCTATCCCTATCTCCTTTCTTCACTCATACTCGTACAATATCATATGGTACACTTTCACCAACTATTGATTAACTATCAATCAGATCTGTTGTCTCTATTAACAGCATTTTGTGTTATCTAATGATTATCACCAATCACCGATACTCCCCTCTGTTACCTACAATTCGAATAACTTACGCCATCGAACTTGTTTTTTCCTATCGACGGAAGACATAATACACATAATAAGAATTTCTTCAATTCCCATGATGAAATTCTAACCCAACCGATCTAAGTCAGATGTTTTAAATGTTCCTAAATCATACTTTATTTCATGAATAAACGAAACCCTAACTGTTAACTAACTATTGCATTTCTTCCAACTAGTTCGTCTAGCACATAACATGCTTAAAACATTAAACATTTCACAGAATCTAGCCATCTCAAATCATATAAATAACTTACAGTATCGAAATGGCGGATACTTGGGATCTGTAGGCAAGGTTTGGGTCACTAAAAGATATGTTGTACATTCGGCGCGAGATTGCGCTTGTTGTTGTAGTCAAATATTTTTTAAATATAAATTTGAATTGTGCGCATGCGCATTCAAACAAGTAACTAGATTTATAATAACTAATTACTACCAGGGTCGGTCTTAAAATTAATAGTCTAAAAAACATTACCAAAATCGTTCAAAAATTTTGTATAAAAACCTAGATGACGTCATTTTACATACCTATGTAATAAAAAAATCCAATATAGCAATTGAGAAAGTATATGTTACACACAGCAGGTGTTGAAAATTTTAATGCTTCCTGAAAGTGAATGAAAGTCAAACCCGCTCTACGACGGGTGAAAATTTATATCAAGTGTCCCGTCTGTGTATGCAATGGAATCGGTTAAGTCTTCATTTGCTATAAAACCAAATGAATTAGCCTGACCTAAATGAACTAAAACTAACCCTCTTTTGTAACGACTCTGGTAGTATCTAGTTACTATCTGGAATCTAGTTTAAAATCTAGCTACTTTTTAAATGCGCATGAGTACAATTTAAATTTACATGTAAAAAATATTTAACAATAACAACAAATAGCGCCATCTCGCGCCTAACGTAAAACACCATAGGCAAAAATTAAGCAGGAATTTTGAAATGGCCCGACCCATACGTTGCTCATAAGGACTGAAACATTCGACAATATTTTAATATGGTCTATCGCATAAGCAGAGGAATGGTGCACCACTAACGGAGCATATGCACTCTGCCAAATCATACATTGCTCATTAAAACCGAAGCATCCACGATGTCATGCACGATATAACAGCAAAGGTAATGGAACGGTGAATACGCCGGGATATAGTAGGAAAACTGCGGTAGAATGCCCATATTTTAATTAGACTCAAAATTATCCGCCACATATCCCCAGAATTTGAAAGTAATTTGTTTAGCGGTTCTCGAGTTTCAATTGATGGTCCGAAGTAATTGAGTTAATTCAAATAACAGTGCTCCTACTCCAAAACAAATAGTTTTTGCAATAAAAGACCATTTATAATGTAAAGCGTCTCATTATCGGATTTAAAAAAAAATGCTACAGAAGGAAATCAACAAGAGCACAAATAAAATTTTAGTACAACTATCAAATTTTCAACAACGTTCTTCTTCCTCTGCAACAAACTCTTAAACTATATTAAGCAATTGGATGGATCCAACAGTTGAAAGATCAAAATGTTTTGGAGTAATTTTAATTCAATTATTCTATTTTACTCCACAACTACTTCATTTACAGTCTTCTTCTCTCTCTCTCAGCCTGTCATCATCCACTTCTCAGCATAGGCTATTTCCATCCTTTTTCATGTCAATCTGTCGGATGCTGTCTGCAGCCATTCCAGTTTTTGCTGCAGCCTTCTGAATATTATCATCCAGCCATCCAAGTTGCGGTCCTCCACGCTCCTCTTCGTGGTTCTGAGCCATCTTTGGATGATTCGTTTCGCCGATCTCGTCTTGTCTTGTCTTTCGACGTGTCGTACCCTACGACGCATTCGGATTTCCTAGTTTTGCGTTCGATCCCGTATGCTGATTTCCGGAATTGCTCTATCCATCGCTCCCTAGCAATACAGAGTTTCTTGGTAGTATTTTGTGTAAACTTTATGATTTCCAGGCCGTAAGTTGCTGCCGGAAGCACACATGACTCGTATAGCTTTATCTTCAAGACATTGTTCGATCTTTGAGGATGAAGTCAGATTTCCTGAAAGGCGCTCATGTAAGTCCTAGTTTATGCCCGAGAGTCTTGAATCGACTTTCTTAGTTTCTTCTGTCAACTGGTTTTCTTTCCCCAGTTTGATGTTATGACCGAGGTATACATAGTGGTCATCCACTCCCAGGGTTTTTTGTTTAGTCTTACATTAGATTATGTCAGAGCTCAAACATTTTCCTCTTCCACATATTCATCCCCAGTCTCACCTTTATTGAGGCCTCATCAAGCTGTAAGAGCATGTTCTTCAGCTCGTCGGGGTTGCTGCTGTGCCTTTTTATTCTAACGTCATATAGAGCCAGTGAAACAATTTAGGAGAAACTTTGTCTCCTTGACAAACCTCTTTTTCGATGCTTTCAGTGATCAGGTAATTTTCTAGTTTGACGTGGTTTTTACCATATCCGGCTGTGCGCTGAATAAGATTGGAGTATCCAGAGTGAATTCTTGCCCCGTCGATTGCCGAGAATACTGCCCATGATTGAATCAAATGACGAGAGTCATATATAAAGGGATGTTTTATTCCGTTGTCTTCTCTTCTGAATCTCACTTGTTCAGCTCGTTTGTAGAAGGAAAATTTATTCTTCAGGCAATTTGTGATTATTTTGCCAGCAAACTAGCGGCAGTTTGTATAAGATAGATAGCAAACTAATGGGTCAGTAATTTTTTATGCTCCTACAATCACCTTTTTTGAATTGTAAGATGACTTCGGCATTTCACTATTGAGTTGTTATCCTGTTAGATATTTATCCTGTTATCCTGTTAGGTTGTTCTATTAGGTATTTGCTCATGAGGACTGGTAGGGTATCTTCCATTTTGATTATTCCATTTCGATTACTGGAAATACTACACTAACCCCATTTTATTTGCTCCATTTGTGCGTAAATGTAATGCAATGAGGCCAAAGTACTTTGAATCTTCAATTGTACTGGAAGAGCCATCCAATACTTGTACTTGTGCTCTTGTTGATTTACTTGTACTTTTGTTTTCGCCGCATGGGGCAACTAATTTGTATTCTGATAATGTGACGGTCGTTGTTCTCGAAACGCATTTACATTTACTGTTAAGTAAATTATGAAGACTGAAGAATGTAAGTAGTATTTGTTTATAGCAGTAACACCAAATTTTAAACAGATAGGTTTAAGAGGTTTAGCTTTTATTATTAAAGTCCTTCTTTCAATTAAGAGCACTGTAGAGACACCTTTGGCCATCTTTCAGGGTGGTCTGATGCTTCTCAGAGAAAAAGCTAAGGGAAGTGGAATGCGAGGCGAACTTTGATTGATAAAGTCCCTTACTCTTCAGTGGGTAGATAAAATACTTTCATAGTTCATCTCAATTTGTAAAGGTCTATTTTGCCCCAAATGCAATATGTACAGCTAATAAAATGCATTATAGCAAATGCTTTATACAACAAATAAATCGATATATAACGTGTAGTATATCCAAACTTGCATATATCCAATATACATAATATATCCAAATTGTTTTAAGACAGAGGAATATAGCGCAATGATAGAACGCCAAACTTATATTTTGGGCTACTGATACCTTGCGCCTATAAGGAAATGAGAGGATGCCGATGCAGCTAATACTCTGCCAGAAATACGTGTCCACCCTGCCTCAATTTTTGAAATTGTTCTTAAAGACTACCTAATCATCAATATGTTCGAAATAATAACGCACCTACCTATTGAATTATGAAGGTTTTTTATTTAAATGAAAAATATTGTATAGATAAAAAGGTGGCCAATTCGTATGCTAAATGCTATGAATTTTATGATTTAAATGCAAGCAATACATTTTCCGAAAGGCGCGTATTTTTATTTCGGAAGCGCTATATCGAATATGAGGTAAAACAACATTAACCCTTTAATAAATCAGAGCCAGATTAACGGACTACAAGCGTAATTTATAGATTGCGAAACTAACGATCTGAAAGGTAAATAACTTAATTCAAATGGATTCAGTTTGTTTGTCAAATAAAGATCTACATGAATTTTTGTGAATCATGTATTTCAAAATATATTTCATAAACAATTTGTTAATTGCTTATTTCTATTCCCTTTTCTGAACTTAGGTAGTTCTCAAATTATAAAATTGCCTGTACATCCATCTGAATCCTTTATTATAGATTGTGTCGGAGTGTTTTATGTGCCGATAGCAATAATCTGCTAAAAATTTATTCACATTGATGAACTTATCGTGGGTGACGACCTGCAATTTCTATTTTGGCCTTTCATCTCCAAATTTTCTATCCTACATGTTTTCCTGGCATTATAGCCAGAATTATTTGCCCAAGCAAAAACTACAGAGGAAACACTTCATAGTATTAACTATTTTGATTCCATCAAGGGTTCAATGTTTAATAACGCTTCGGCCCACTCTACACAATTTGAGGCACGTCAAGAATTTGTTTTGTGTCCTTTCTAGGGACAAAACCGTAAGGGTATTTAGTTATTTCGGGAAGCACAAAGTTATGAATAATGCGGAAATGGATCTTGCTTCAGTAGAGCGCTACTGTTCTATATTTTGAGGAATCATAATGTAGTTAACTTTAATAGGATAATTAAGTTCTACTTCAAATAAAAACACACTCAATAAACAAGTATGAGCTTAGTAATGCAACAATTATACTTGGTGGCCCGATGATGGTAGTTTTTTAAATATACCGCTCGGAGGACACATTTGACGTGGTTCCCTTCCTCCAGATAATGCCGTGCATTTATGTGAACAATATATGACCTATATCTGAAATCAATATCAATTAAATAATTGAAATCACTATAATTCAATAAAATAAAATTTGACAATTTAGAAAATGTTTCTTGAACATTTCACAGTGTCCTGTCGTGGATACTCAATTCAACTGGTATCAAAGAGTAAATGTTAAATTAAGGCGTAAACATAATTAGTAAAACGTATTTGGGAGTTTTAATTATTATATAAGACATGAATGAAATTAAACAAAATACGATTCTAAATACTTGATTAAACAATAACTAATTAATTTTCTATATAATGAATTTTTGTAAATAATAAAACAAATACTGATTAAACTCTATTTGTATTACATAAATGTTAATTCATAATCAACATAGTTTTCCTACTAGTCGAAAATATATGAAATATTGTCCGAATAATATTTAATTATTTAATTGCATTTAATTGCACTTTATTTCCAAACCGACGCTTAATGTAAAACTAATAAGCAATATGTAAATAAAAGTTAATTAATTTGTTAACTTGTTGTGGAATGAAAATTAATTACAACTAAATATAATTATTTACTTAGAATAAATTCAAAGAACTTAAGGTGTTACAGTTGCTTAACCAAAATATAGAAAAAAAATATCTGCTCACATTTACACATTGACCATAATATTCGAACGACAAAAAAATGAACGAAAGAAAACAGGCGTAGTTTACAATAAATTTCTAGTCTGATCTTTATGACTTGGAATAAGTTCTCTCCATCGATCTACAATTTTTTTTCCATTTCTATTCTCTGTTGATTATTACGCCACTTAGTGTACGCGGCTTCGAGGGGAAGTGTTTTGCAATCTTCTAACATATATTATCTCTTTCTAACATATAAGACCATAAAACTGTTTGACGTAAAAAAATTCTTTCTGTTCCACGTTCCTATCAAATTCTGTAGAAAGTTGCCTAAACGCGGATGTCAGCTGAAAAATCTGTACAGTATTGAATGTCGTGATCTAGTCTACGAAGCGTACGGGGCCTCGGATATAATAACATTGTGATCTTCTCTATAACTTGGGGAACATTAAAAATTTACTTTGTATGGCCTTTTCTAGGCTACCCACATTGCTATTTGCCATATTAGAAAGAAACTAGTAACGAATTATGTGGAAGAGCATGCTGCTTGCGTGGGGAATGAGCGCTAATTTGAGCATGTAGAGGATTCTTCTTCTTATAGCGCCATCTTGTTGTGGAGATTAACAATACAACTAGCTATTTTTGCTGAATAAACTGAACCCCTAAAGATCTATCGATATTTATCCAAACCAAGTCCTCAGATCTTTCAGCTCTGGCGTCGCCCTACTAGTATTTTGCCCTGAACTTCACTTCAATGATTAGTCGGAGGATTTTATACTTTTCATCATGCATGATGTGCCCGATGTACTGCAGTTTCCAATTTCTTGACAGTTCTCATCAGCTCTACAATATTCATCATTTAAGGATTCGATGTTTGACCCTGTTTCCATCTAAGACCAGCCCTACTCTCTGTACCTACTCTCAGACAATAGTATAGGGTCGCGTTTGCCGTCTATGATTGTCTCTGATTTTTTCTTGTATATTCGATGTAAGTTCCTTTGGTGTCAATAGGTGCCCCCTTCAAGGCGTCGTAGTTTACATCCTCTGGCTTACATTTCTCCTCGTTTCAGGAATATCTTTACGTGGATAAGTCTTATTTTTCTGTATACCTGGCCCTTACGAAACTTTACATTTTCCGATCCATTACGTCCAGGTTGTAATTACTGGAAACATCGGCGCCAGGAAATCTTTTAGCTGACTTTACAAATTTATTCGATCCGGATCTGATTCGCATGAAATCGATTTGGTTCCGAATTATGTTCCTATCCCTATCAGCTGGTGACTTCGAAGAATCCGATTTTCCCTTTTTTAATTTTTTTTTGTTTTGCGTAGGAAGTGGAGAATCTTCATAGACAAAGGATGCCCGATGCAAGCAATAGTGTGGGATTCTTACCCACTAAACTCCACTCCCTGTTGGGATTGTATATTGTTGGGAGATTGGTGAGTTTGTTTAAAGGAGGCTTTAGGATTTATCATCCTCTTCAGCCTGGAACTGATTAATTTTTTGAGGGCCGTCCGATCTTTGTACGTCTTGTTCCCGTTTTGGACTTAAGCCGGGTATAATCAGTTCTTCATCGATGTTGGCATACAGGTCTTTGCAGCAGCGTTTCCATACTTGCGCTATTTCTTCAGGTACGGTGACTTCTGATGTTTTAATGATTTGTGTTTGTAGTTTGAGGTCTCTCGATAGTTTTTTAACTATCTTTTACAGTTCCCTCGATTCCTTACTGTTCGAATACTCTCAAAAGAAGTTTACTATTCTTTCGCAACAGTATCCAGCCAGACGTTTATATATAAGTATGTCAAAAGCGTTCCAGACAGACGGACAAAGCTAGATTTTGTATATAAGTATTACGAAATAAATTGCGGTAGTAATATGTACCGGCTTGTTCAAAATCTTTTCGAAGGTTTTTGTGTTTTTTCTTTCTTCCATAAAAACGGTTACAATGTTTTCAATAAACTCAGGAGTGCTACCGAATGTTAATCAAATATATTTCTATTTGTTTTCAGGGAAAAGTTTTACGTTGACAATACTTATGGCAACGAGTCCACCACAAGTAGCCACGTACTCGAAAGCTATTAAAGTAACGGTAGATGGACCACGTGAACCAAGATCTAAAACGCGACAACCGTTTCATCATTTCCCATTTGGAGCAAGACCATTTCCAACCGATCCATTGGGAGGAGGTTTACCTTTTAAATTAAGTGGTATGTAATGTATTATTAAGTCATTGTTTATCATTCATTTAGTTATAATCTAAATATTTACGGAAAATTTGGGCAAGGTAATTTTCCAAGGACAATTAATTTGGACAAGGACAATTAATTTCCTTTTTATATATAATAAATGGATACGATTCTATATCTTTCCTTATATTTTACAATATGCTGATCTTTCAATTTCTGTAAATCTTTAGTCCTATTATTGAAGTTAATCTTCTTAACTCCAAACAGTGAATGCACCGAAGTGTGTCCTCGCCTTATTTAAATTATTTTGACTTCTCTAAATAAACGTAGCAAATAGGATATGCATTAATGCTGATATCATGTAGTGCAGAAATTTCTCAGTTTCGTTATAATTATTATTATTCTGTTGCTATGTCTTGAATAATATCTTTAGCAAACCAGTGGAACTACTTCAGTTAGCTTCTATTAGATATACCACGGGGTGTTCAAGAAAATCGATAAATTAATTTCATCCTCTACAGATCCGAACTGCGCAAATTTGTCCGCTAGAACATTCTGTGGCACAGATGACTTCAGAGATCACAACCCGGTTGCAGGGCTGGATTACTCAATAAGCACAAAAAACACGTGTTTAAGGCACCTATATAGACAAGGCACTACGGCACAAGCTAAATTGTCTCAACTATAACAATAAAATTTAAAACAATAAATATGTAAGAAAAGAAAACATATTACTTCTATTCTATATGAAGTTGAAATGAAATTTGATTGAAACTAAGCTTAGTAGTAGGGAATCGCGGATTCGGCCCATTCCACAGAGACCTTTACTTAATTAGTTGTAAACGTAATCTGTGACGTCAAGTTGTCATTTTTGGGGTCTACCATAAATAGTTTGTGTTTGGCTGTTATTATTTAAAGTGAATTCAGGCTTTCGATCTTATCTGAAAATTGGAACTGCGGGCATGCGCCGGAAGCTCATTCACATTTCTACGTACAACACCGTATTGATTACAATATAAACAAACATTATGACGCCGTATTTTTAGGTTACTTATGATAGACCAATACACTCGAACTATTTATGAAATGCGTCAGAAAGGACAGCGTGACGATTAGAGATTAAGTTTAGATAAGGTGGCGATGGTTGGTTCGGTTTCTGGAATCGGCAGGCAGAGCAATTGCAATTCTCGCATCATTTATGTATCTCGTTCTGTTAGAAAACAGTATTCTACATGGTACATGGGTCAGTGGGATATTCATGCATATTTTGTTTGTTGTTCATGCATTCGTTTGCTGTAAATTTTTACTGGAACTGGCGCGACGCATAGAACAATAAACTATCTGTCTGCTGTCAGTCAACTGTTATTAATTGTTACGCTGACTGCTATGGTTGTGTGGTAAACGTGGTAAACGGAAACGGAATTAGTGTATAGCGCCTGTCACATTGCATATATTGCATGCGTATATAATTAACTATTCTCTTGCTGCTTCTATAAAGACAGCAAACTGTGCTAGTACGTCCAAAGTAGAAATTATATTGTATTTATTATGAAGTTAGTTTTTATGGAACTATCGAAAAAAGATAGCGGAAAAACCAAATTTGTAAAAAATAATTCATTGACTCGTTGTATTATATGTTGCACTTGGAATAAGCTCCTTTCTATTCATACCGCAATATATAGCGTTAAAAATATATACCACACCACATCCAGGCATTATAGTCGACAGCATTATCATAAACCAGGTGCTTTACTTGATTAATAATTGTAGTAATTTACCTCTAGTTGCTCTTTTAGAATCTAGTTACATTTATCAAAATTCAGCAACACCTACTGTATGTAGCAGAAATGTGTTTAAAATGCGAGTGTTTAGTTTCAATTCTGGTACAAACCTAGTAATTGCTTATTGTATCTTATTGTGTCAAAATATAGGCTCTTGGAGCGTAACTTTTCTTTTAAGTTTAGGGATTTGTCACTTATTGTAATGGTGTTCTTTTTCAAAACGTTTGTGTTTCCATATATGCTATAAATTGATCAACATAGGTGTTGTTGGGTCTATAGATAGCAGAGATATTTAGATTTGGAGACGTTTGTTTATTTTTACTCTTTTTGTATTGTGCTCATTTTGTTATTGTGATATGCTTTTGTTGCGGTACTTGACATTTCATTTTGGAGCTAGATCGCAACTCTTCTACTCTTTTGTTTTGTCTCAAACTGAGCTAAGATATAGATATCGTTTAATATTGTACCGAGTTGTCATTTACAATGTGTTTATAGGTTAATTTGAAATGTTTCCTAAATTACATTTGATTGTCGCAATCTGTTTCTACAATTTTATTCTAATAAATGAAGACTACCAAACTTAATTAAGAGAAATAAGTTTTTATGGTGATAACATGCATTTTAAAGCAAATAAAATGCATAATATAATACATATGGGACTTGAAAAGCAACTGATACACTGACCATTTATTTTACTTGCAATAAACGGAACACAGATGTAAATTTATTACTTTTAGAGGAAGAACAACTTTCTCATTACGTTTTAGTAAATATTATGTCCAGATTAATCGGAAGTCAGGATATACATCATGGTCATTCTATGTTATGATCATTTACGTGATGGTTATTTAGCATTTTTCTATACTGAAGACCAGTTGAACCGTCACACTAAATTTGATTGTAATCATGTTAGTACAATACTGCCAAGGACAAACATAATTAAAGACAAGTCTGCAATGGAAAGGCCTGGTAATATATTATATTTCAAAATTATTCTAAACAATTAAAAGTCCCATTTGTTATATAGACTGACTTTGAATCATACCAAGTGTCTATTCCATCCTCTGATACATCCCTTGGAAATCTTATACTGTTCCCACCAACATGTTCCCTACAGTTTTGCCTATTATATTGTTTCCGATATTGATTCCTCCTCAAAAAAATTTGTAAATTACATTGAATTAGATTGCTCTCAAGTGTTTATGGACAAGTAGTTGATTGAGGATGTCCAGCGTTTAAATGCGGCAAAATTGCGTCCTATTGTCCCGATGACCAAAATGTCTCGTGCACTTTGTCTCTTGAAATTTTGCAATTGCCTACGCCTGAATTTGCCAACCCATAAGTTCCCCGATTCTCATATTCGCCTATGGTTCTCATATTCGCTTTGCCGACTTTTGGGAAATTTCTTGACTGCCTTGAATCTTGAATTCGCCTACGCACGAATTCGCCAACACATGAATCCCTAGGTCCCATATTTAACTACGATGTAAAACTACGTTCTTTTCTTAACCATTTTTCCGTAATTACAATTTTATTTGTATGATCATTTATTAATTTGATTATGTCTTCTATGTTTACTATTTTGTTTTCTATACTTGCGTTCATATATAATATTTTAAGTTTTGCGAGGTTTTCATTTATCGTTTTATAGTCTTTTATTGTTTCTACAGTTATTGATTAATATAGTTTGTTTTTTCCAGTGAATGTTGCAACTGGTTTGATTGCACAAAGCACTTTAAATTTTAATTCCCCTAATCTAGTTTGGATAAAGTATATTTTATTTTAATACGAAGTAAATATGTTTTGCAATAAATTGGATCACGAGGAACTATTGATTTAAACCTAATACTCATGCGAGCGAATGGTAATTAGATCCCTTTTGAATACGTTCTATTTTCATTTAAAGTTCTCACATAGCGCAACATGCTAAATATAGATGGCACCAGCTTCTAATTCTTAATCAATTAAAAACAATTATGAGAATTATATTTCGTAACTGTTTCACAAACTTTCTTCGTTGTAAATTTAAAAATACAAATTTTCTTCCATTATCTAAATTGCTTCGCCACTTTATATAATGTAGAATAATGAAATTAGGAAATACTTAATAAATGTTAATGGGAAATTCAATAGAAATAGATACATAGATATTTTCTAGCAAGTACAACATCTAAGGTAGCTTGCTAAACCCTAAAGTGTGAGAACCGATCGAAAAGAAAAATCTAATCTAATATATAACTAGTAGTATAGGAAAAAAAGATGGTTTTAGATCTTTTCACCACCTCAAGCCCTCGGCCCATTAATTAATTCCGATTACATATTCTTATAATCTATTAAAATATTGGCGAATACTGCGGTCGATTCATGTTGCATTTACCATTCCCCTTCCTTTTTTTTGATAGAATGTATTAAATATTGTCGAATGTTTCGGGGTCATTTTCCGCCCACTTTTCACTCTATTGACTCAGTGTACAGCCCGTCTTCTGCTTTTTGACAGATGACATTTGAAAAACCAATAAGGCGGCTGATAAATCTTTTTCGGTCTGTATATTCGCAGAATATTAAAATTTGTGATACAAATAACTAGATACTACTATCAGCGGCGATCGCAACAATAATAAAATAAAAATATACCGGGCATCCAAATATGTTTTATACTAAAACTCCAATACTAAAATAAATATATAATACATATAATAAATATATAATACATAGGGCAGATGTAAAAAATTCTGAAGCTCCAAAAACGCCAATGTCTCCTGCACCGAATCGGTGTCCCTTCTTACCACTATGTCCGGCCATATTGTTGTCATCATGACGTGATTGCGTGGTCTCTGTAGATCTTCGTATATCAATGCCGTGATTGTTTAGGTATTGTTTTTATGTACGTTTAATTAATTTGTAAACAACGATTAGATGTGCTCGTATTTTGTCAGTGATAAAACGTTTCTGGGCGTTGCTTTTAATGTTATGTAAATAGATAGTAACACACGCGCAATGAATGCGTAAACAGACACCCAGATAAAGGTGCTTCTTTGCATAACTTAGATTACTATCATA
This sequence comes from Adranes taylori, assembly GCA_009867245.2. Lineage (NCBI taxonomy): Eukaryota > Metazoa > Arthropoda > Insecta > Coleoptera > Staphylinidae > Adranes > Adranes taylori. The sequence goes on along the minus strand of WYDF02093763.1, from coordinate 2,389 downwards.
AGGTCGACTGAAACGACAGAGCTATTATGCTGATCAAATATAATTTTTGAGATTATGTGCATTGATAAATAATATAAACATACCTTTTCCTTTATGCCGATCGACGTGTTGTCATCAATCGTATGTATACTGTTACGAAGTATCGACATATGATTGTCGTCATTTTTAGGCGCGAAACTAAGGAAAGAAATATAAATAAGAGCGATGATGATGAATATAGGCCATCGCGTTTTCTTACTGGTTTTATTAAACCACATGAAAAATGCAATACAATACATAACTACGTGTTACATTTTATTTGAGATACAGTAAATTAGTTTACCTTACGATATTTTCGTAATGTGTGAACTAGGGTTTTGTCCATATATTGTGACATGTGAACAAGGCTTTGCGTCATCACAATATTTCTACAGTAGATGGCGTTATTTTAATTCTGCCTATTAAATTATTTAAATTTATTCCATTTAAGTTTTAATTGGGGAGGAAAGAAATACCCAATTTTCAATATTGTTACTTTTCTATTTCCTATTTTGAATTTTCTTAAAATATTTAGATATTTTGAGCAATTACTTTTACAGGCAACTATGTCATATGTCGTGTGGTAGTGACATCTTGCGTTATTCACTGTGATTAAGTTCAGTAAATAATAGCGGCAGATTTTCTAAGGGAAGGCAGCGTCATCGCTGATTTTATGTTTCATGGGTATCAACATTGGAAATGAGTGAACAAGCATATGGAATAATTTTTCGATTTTGTTTATTTAACTTGTGGAGTTGTAGTGTTTCCGATTTTTAAAGATATTAGGCAGTTTATGATGGTACTACTTTCTGGAGGCAAATCGTAGTAGAGGGGAACATGCACAACGTTGTTGGAAGGAAAAGGTCATTACTTCACTTATGACCTAGGCAGCAGGTTGAACCATTTGCGCTTGAGCAAATTTAAAATATCGTTCAATTCTGGAAGTTCATGAGAACGGAGCAGCAATAATACAGAAAGGAAGAAACAAGCTATTGATTTAGTTGGTAAAAATCATTTCCCGTGAATACATGAGATCATAAAGTGGAGGCCATTTTCCATTCGCTTTTTCTCGACATTTACGACGTATTGATTTTCGTTATAAGTATATATTTTTTTGTATTATACGTTTAATGTTTGTTTTGTTTTTGGCCGGAACATTTGTTTTGATTGGCTCCATTTCTTGAGAACAGCGGTCTAGATACTTCTCTGGCTCGGAGAGAGATTTTCGTCAAATTTGAGTAGATAGGATACATCATTGTGGATTTTATGGAAATATGGGACAAGGATTTTAACAGCTAGATGTCCAAGTCACAAGTCATTTTGTTACTTCAAGTAGAGTTACCAGGTTGTAGGAAACCCAGTTGGTAAAAGGATCAAGACATTTGGTATTGGTTTGATATGTAATAATTTTAAATTTTTGTGCCATACCTTCCTAAATTGGTATTTGGATTGTAAAATTAAGTGCTAGCACTGGACCAATTGATATGTGTATTATTGCAAGGAATAGTTAATTTACTCACTTTGGGAAACTCTGTTTACATTGAATAATTGATTTATTGCTGCGAAATTAGATTTACGGTTATTTTGGCCATCTTCCGTAACTTCGTTTATGTTTGATGTATTTCTACGGAGTAATTTAACAATTATTTCACTCATGGGATAGATATTTTATTCGCAATATAAACTGGACAGAAATAGTAAAACTAATAGTAACACTTTGATGGAGCTAGCCGTAGGGCAGTGCAGAGCGCTATAGGGATAATCTTTGAATAATATGGATAATCCTATAGTTTCGTCATAGGTTGATAACTTCATAGGGTCGTTGGCTCATGCTCGGGATAATTAGTGGGTTGTAGAGTTGGGATAAAAAGGAAAAGGCAAAAAGTGAAAATTATTATGTAGTAGATTTGGGGTACATTGAAATATAAATATGGGATTAGTATATTCTTCAAGATGCTTCATCAATTGCAGAAACACTTCGGCTTCTCATGCTAAGTGTCCCCAAAGATGAGGCTTCATCGGTCAACTCATTTTTCCAATGCTTCCTTCCGTGTTCGGAGAAACTTTGCAAATTATGGTTTGTTGAATGATTGCGCTTTGGCAGCTCCCGCCGCTTCAGGTTTCCTAAAAAATATGTTTTAACACCTAGATCTAAATCCACGTAACTAATCCCAACCAGCCAAATTAGTTGTTGTATTGAAGCGATGTGTTATTACATTCCGTTCCGCTTAGTAGTAAGCCAAAGAACAAACGTCTTTACAAGATAAGCCAAAAAACTCAACTCCAGTAATTTTGTATATTATATTTGACTAAGCGTTTTCAAGTTGTGCAGATAAAAGTTCAGCGGATGCTCTTCTTCTAAAAGTATCTG
>WYDF02093752.1:0-10821 GCA_009867245.2 Adranes taylori | reverse complement strand
ATTAATAGTTTCTGAAAAAAATATAGTTCAAGTCAAAAGTTTAAAGTGGGCCGATTTCTATGCACGCAAGTTTAGTTAAAAACTTGTTCAATTATAAGCACACAATTAAATCTTATAAATTGTTTTATATTAGTATAATTTTTTTGGACCATTTTAAATAATTAAACAATAAAACAGAAAAATAGTGGGATGCTATTGTGTGTCTGTAGTGTTGCCTACGTCTCTTTGAATGTCACTTGTGCCACCTATCGGTATCGAAGTGTCCCTAATGTCTCATTCCCCAGTCTTAATTAAAAAGAGATTCGAAACACTGATTTACGCAGCGAAGGATATATGCAAGCCACCCAAGTACATACAACCCACCCAAGTACATACAACCCACCCAAGGAAACCGGAGCGAAGACGCACGGCGCAAGAATATAATTCCGCGTATCGTATGATCAATAGTCAGCAGCAGTAGTAGCGATAGACGACTAAGAGCATAGACATATGAAGATATAACATATTGTTTTCTTTATATTATAACGTTGTCTTAATTGTTTGTAAGGATTTTGAAAATACATTTTTGTAAAATACAGTCCAGTACTATTATTATTATTTTTGGCACTGATTTAAACAACTATATTATATTAGTATATTATGTTACTACTACGTTAGTATTTATTGCTACAATTACTTATACTAATTATTTTATATGATTTATGAAAAGCAGTTCACTGCAAAAAAAATATCCAACTTGTGTTTATAAATGCGGAGGATAATTATTATTCGACCATATATTTGATAAAAGTGAAATTCAAGTTTTTATTCTCAAGTATTATGTGTGCTTGTACACAATACATGCAAAGAAAAAAAAATTGGCAAATTATAAAACGCAAATTTAGTGTAAAACTTAAATTTTAATCAATTAATTTAATATTTATTGTACTAATATAGTAATATAGTATTACTATATTAGTACATTAGTAATATAGTATTACTATATTAGTAATATAGTATTAATGTACTAATATAGTAATTAAATAAAGAATGTACCAGCAAAATTCATCTAAATAACAAAAACTACTATGGTGCCCACAGATAATAGTCATTCACACATCCGCACACACATTTCCATACATATGTAACCTAAACATGCGAAGCGCATAAAAGCATGCAAAAAATGAGACAGATATATTAATTTTCTTTTTTCTCTGTTCTGCTTAACGTATTAATATATGCATATTAAGGAAATTGCAACATCGCACAGAAATAAGACATCTCATCGAATTGTAACTCCTAAAATGAAAATTTGTAAACACTTAATGTTTACCAATTTTCAAACAGAATATACAATAAACTAAGTAAATACGTACGGATAAAAATAAATTGGTACTTTATCTGTGCACACATTTATGTTAATGAATTATTCAAAGAAGCATTGTAATTTTCAATTTCCAGCTTAGATTACAATAATTTTCAAAGATAAATATACACATCGGATATTATATATTGTCAGTAGTAACTACTCATCTATCATTGCTAAATTATCTATATTTATTAATCATAAAAAAAATGTAAACAAAAAATTTGCGTTCACATTAAAGTACAAACTGCCTCTTAACACTTAGAAATTTTAGAATACCTTTTTATTTTATAAGTAGTTTTTATTAATTTTTAAAATCATTAAAAATAAAAACAATTTTTATATAAAAATTAGTTTTTTATAATATTGGTAATGATTCATATGTTTACTTGTTTCACTTCCTAATATACCACCCACTGAGTAATTCTGCACTATAATGTACATTCGAAAACGGAAAATCCGAAAATTTTGAAAACACATAACGTAACTAAAAGCCTAGTAGAAATACTTACTGAGCGGTGGTTCAATAGGATGACCAGTTTTTCGACACCATCCAGCTGGATGAATATCGACACTATCCTCATCTACCCAAATGCTATACCTATCAGGCCAACCATCGAAACTGATCCGTAAACGATGACCTTTAATAGTGTCAACAGTGGCAACGCGAATTAGTTGCGGAACTCGTTTATCCACTGCCTCCAATCGCATTGATTTTCTAAAACCACATGCGGCTCGCTGTTTAAATGCGCGTACCGGAGCCGCTACACTCTTTGTATCTTTCAAATACGTCTCCCAACAAAAGTCTTCTGGACTGGGAAAATCTAAATAATAAATTATTTCAGAAAATATAATAAATAAATTATTTAAAAAACAGCAATTCCTCATCCTATGGGCATTACTATAAATAGAAACTAATGTATTATTATTAAAAGTGTTACATACATTTGTTATATTTCAAATTTGGCGCGTATTGGCAAGAAACAAGTGTGTATTCTAATGTATGTTATTTTGTGTGTTTCCAACTATTTTCAATATATATTACAATTAATATATAATTATTTCAATATTGTAATATATCAGAAATAGGATATTACCAAATAGTGTACAATAATATGAATGATGTAACTAGGATGTTGTATATGTTTATAATTGAGAATAGAAGACGAGACGAAATGTTTGAGAGTATATTTAGCAGTCAGAATTCCAATCAAGTCATTTGACACCTTTCATGTAATGCCAGACTTAATGAAAAGTATTATAGAGTTTAAAGGAACATTGGGCATAGAAGCGAAAGAATGGCTAGATAATATATTAAGTATGCAACGTTTGCAAAATTGGCCGGACGCTTTTCCTTTAGAAACGGCAAAGTTACACTTACGAGGTGCAGCGCAAGATTGATATAGCTTTAAAAAGTCCAAAATTCAAAACTGGCTAGATTTTCAAGAATGTTTTAAAAATACATTTACTAAGTTGTGTAAAGATTTAAATTTAAGATTTGATGAAATTAAAGAACAAATAGTCATAGCCCTGTGGTCGAAAGATATATGCTCTAAATATTAGCTAAAGAATATAATTCGGAAGACGAATTATTTCATGCACTTAGAATAAAAGTTAGTAAAAACGAAAAACCAATAGAAAAGAAAATGAGGTTAGAAGGCGAAAAATTAACAAGCGTTACAACAAATTTCAAATCAGATCAAATGTCAGGAAATCATGATAAAAGACCTCCTTTAAAAAACGGACAAGGAGAATATAAATGTTACAATTGCAATTTATACGGACATATTGATAAAGATTGTACAGAACCTAAAAGAAAATTGAAATGTAAGCAATGTGAAAGTGTCGAACACACGCAACGCCATTGCACCGCTCGTGAAAAACCTCAAATCAGAATTATAAGCAACACGATCAGTACAAATAATATGGCAAAATTATTAAAGATATTCTAATAAATGATTACAAAATACAAGCATTTATAGATGCCAGAAGTTCAGATTGCACAATAAAGTCTACAGCAGTGTTGAAATACGATTTTAAATATAAGCACAACCTATAGAATTAAAAGATTTTGACCGAGCGGGCTTTGTAGTGACACCACCTGGCAAAGTACATGCAAATATAGAGATAGCTACAGACATATTAATAGGGAGATCATTTACAGAACTGCCACATATTGCATACGTTAAAATGAATAAGCTATTATTTGGATATAGAAATGAAAACCCATTCGCGAGTATGGAAATAGATTACAATGTACCTACCACATTCACAGCTTTAAAAACTACGAAAATTCGGAACACCGCAATTAACAATATAGAGGTACAAGAGAAAAATGTACATTTACCAATATTAACTCTAGATAACACAAAACATATAATAAGGAAAGGAGATAAATTATGGAAAGGTGAAATTTCTGAAATGGAAAGCAGGGAGAAATTGACGAAGAAGTGAACGATTTATTATGCATTTTAAACAAATATAGAAATTGTATTGCAAGGAGTATTGGCGAATTAGACTGTACAAATCTGATCGAAATGGGAATTAAAGAAGTTGAAAATAGTCAGCCGGTTCAGAATAAACCATACAGAGCGATCAAAGCAGAGAAACCAACGATAAGAGAAATAGTACTGCAAGAATGGAAGCGTAACGGTATTACCAACGACACCGATTCAGCATACACAAGTCCAGTGCTATGAGTAAAAAAGAAAAACAGGGGAATCTAGACTGGTCATCGATTATAGCAAGTTACATAAAGAAATGTTTAGAATGAATTTTCCGTTACCAAATTTAGACGACCATTTGGCACTGCTTACATATTGTATATATTGTATTAGATTTAGCACATGGATATTTACAAGTTCCACTCAATGAAGAATCCAGAGCAAAAACTGCCTTCATTACACCGGATGAGACAGGCGAAATAACACGTATGATTTATTTTTCCAAGTTAATGCACAGAGTTTTAGGTCATCTACGTAATGAATTTCAGAGTTTAGTCGCTGGAATAGAGCCAATTTCCCGAAACATGCATGCTATCGAACTTTACCCTACACCAAAGCACATTCCAGAGGTAAGAAGATTCCTTGGGTTGGCCAGTTATTTTCGACGAATCGTTCATAAATTGACAGAGGAAGCAACGCCTTTATATGATCTACTAAAGAAAAATTGCACATTAATGTGGACTAATGTACAACAACAAGCTTTTGATAAAATCAAGACATCATTAACGCAACAGTCAACATTGCAGATATCGTCCCGGCAAAGTACACAGAGCTACATACAGGCACGAGTTCAAAAGGTTTAGCTGCGATATCACTCCAGAAAGACCCAGGAGGTAGTACGCACAATGATTATTCAGTCAGTAGACGTAGAAATATAATTGAATCAAAATATCATTCCAACAAATTAAAATTGCTTCCAATAGTATGGTCAGTTAACAGATTGATTAATATACCATTTACGATAATAACTGATTGTCAGGCAGCAATTTCCTTGGAAGCTAATCGCACTAAAAATCCGTAAATTGTACGTTGGTATAATCAAATTTGTAAATTTGATGTTAGTATTAAATATGGACCAGGACAACAGATGCAAACGCTCTTAATAGAGGCAGACGTTAATGACAATGCCAAAGTTATGAGTATATTACTAAAAATGAAGTGTTAATGTTTCAATATAAAGATAATGTCTTACAAAAAAAAATTAAGCTATTACAAAGTGTCGATTTAAATAATGCTGAGCAAAAGGAAATTAAAGATTACGTACTTAAAAACAATATTTTATATAAAAAAATTAGAAAGTAACAATAAAAATAAATTGTTGTATGTAATTCCGTCTTGCATGCGTAAACAGATTCTATTAAAATATTATGATTTAAGCGGTCATCTCGGTATAGATAGAACGTTAAGAAAAATCAGAGAATATTATTATTTCCCATATATGAAGAGATACGTCAAAGATCATATAAGAAGTGTTTACATTGTATTTTAAATAAAAGATTTTCCCTGAAGGCACTTGACATCCCTGAAAGCGCTTGACATCCAATTGAATCAGGTAAAAGACCGTTCGAGAGAGTTCACGTAAAGCATTTAGGTTCGCTTATTAAAACTAACAAGAGAAATTAATTTATATTAATCGTTATCGACAATTTAACGAACTTTACAAAATTGTATCATGTAAGGAATGTAACAAGTGCGATAATAGTAAAGAAAATGAAAGATTTTACAAACACGTATGGTTCGCCAGAATTATATCGGACCGAGGTATGTCGTTTACCAGTAAACAATTTAACGACTTCTGTGAGAAGCATGGTATCAAATACGTTCTAAACTCACCACGTCATGCAATGGCTAATGGACAAGTCGAGAGGGTTAACCGGACTTTGTTGCCATTATTGCGTATAAATTCTCAACAAGAAGAAAATATAGATTGGAATAAACATGTAGTGACTATTGAAAGAGATTTAAATACGTCTGTGAATAAAACTACCGATCGCACGCCTTTCGAACTACTTTATGGATACTCACCTAAATTTGAAGAGGGGTCGATGAGGGACCTTACGAGTGCAAATGAAGATTACAATCAGCCTGAAATTCTGAGAGAAGAACCTAAACACAGAATAGCGATAAAGCAGGATAAATACAAATATAGATATAAGAATCGATACAAAAATGTATTCTATAATAAAGGTGATACAAAAACGTATTCTATAATACAGGTGATATAGTATTAATGAAAAGAGTCAAAGCAAGCACCGGTACTTCAACAAAATTACAAGAATGTTATGGAGAGCCATTGGTGGTGACGGAAGTTCTCCCAAGTGACACATATCGCTTAATGGAATCGCAAGAAAATAAAAGTAGGAAATACATCACTGTAGGAAGGCAGGAATTATATTGGAAATGCTGTGTTCAATAAAATGGAAATTGAAACCAAAAATGATACGAATAAAGAATATTCTGATAAAACTACTGGACGAGTCATAAGAAATATAAAGAAGCCTAAGAAATTAGAAGATTATGTAATTTACTTTTAAATTTTAGATTTTTAGAAAAATGTAAATGACAGTCATAAGAACGGCAGTCGAGTCAAGTAACAAGTGTGTATTCTAACACATGTTATTTTGTGTGTTTCCATACTATTTTTAATATACATATATTACAATTAATATATAATTATTTTAATATTGTAACATAAGTATTATCGCGAAAAAATCATGTGAAGCTAGAAACAACTTTCACATCGTTTACTTTTTATGGAAAATCTTATTATTAAATTAGATTTTATGGAAAATCTTTTGGCAAACTGAAAATTACATAATCTCTAAAAGAATTCAAAAACCTAAAAATATTTTGAAATCCATGCCTGGTTTCCGTAAGTTCTGTAGAAGCTGATAAAGGCTTTAGTCTAAAAAAAATCAATTTGCATAGAAAAAAGAAACAAAATGATAGTAGAGAACATTTCAAACATAATGATTATCAATTTAATTGAATTATCTCTAAAAGATTGGGACCAAAACTACTGATTATAAAATGATTAAGAATACACATCACACTGCAAATGATCCGTGAGTAAAAATAAAGAAAGTGGAAAAAGCCAATAAAAACCAAAAAGCAATTTCTGAACATTTAAAAAAATATGAATAAATAATTACACTGAAACAAATGAACACTGAAATGAACAAATGAACACTGAAACACTGAAATAAATGAATTTTTTTATATGTCATTAATTTTGTTCTTTTTTGGACTGCTGAAAAAATGTAAGGTTCTTAATGATTTAAATCTTATCACTCCCCCAGCTCCATTATTTCCCTTCCTCATTTCATATCAACACATGAGAAAATGGATGTTAGAATTTATGACAAATATTTACTTTTCATGAATGAAATAAATAGAAATCAAATCGTGCTTTGTTATTTTGAGCTATATCCATTCGTTATAATTTCAGTTCTATAATTAATTTACGTTAAAGAAAGAAACTATTAAATTTTATAGTTCTTCGATTCCTTGTTTGTACAGGCCGCTGGGTTTGATAAACAAATTCGGAATTTATCTATTAAATAAAAACCTATCCCACTATACTGTCACGGGCACAAATAACCGCGACAAATGGTGGAGGCGCCGGGTATATTCTTAAAATGCTGAAACCGTTGAATCGACAAGCAAACCAAATGATCGTTTCTTTGAAAGAGTATTTAATAGTCGGTTTAATGAATTTCACACTTGTGGTCAATTTTTCTTTTAGTTCAAACAAATTTTATTTCTGATATTTTGGCAATATGAAATTTCAAAATTTTGTAGAATTACATCAAAATAACCAAAATTTTGATATTTTCGTTAAACGAAACTTTCGAAATCTTTTTGAAAGTTTGGTCACTGAAAATTTGATAAAATCAAATAAAATTTCAAAAAATTTGATAGTTCAAAAATTTTTTTTTTTTTAAATGAAATTAAGGCAATTATAAGAAAAATAAGAGGAAAAGAGAAGAATAAAATTTTGGTCAAAATGAAACTGATTTTTTTGTCAAAATGATAAAATTTTTAAATTTATTTATTTTACATAAAATTTCCTAAAATTTTGAAGTTTTGACCAAATCCTCATAGAAATTTTGAAATGTAAGATGACAGAGTTTTAGTAGTTGAAAATTTAAAATTATGGGATGAAATTTCGAAATTTGTATTAGATTTATACCCATGAAATTAAAAAAAATTGAAAAATATTAAAATTTCAAAGGCCAAAAAATTTTCTTGACAATAAATTTTGATGGAAACAAATGCGAACTCAAAAGTACTTACCCCAACTAAGCATATCTCTCGGTTTAATGAAGTTTGATTGAATTGATCATTTTTTTGTGAAATAGTGATCAAATCGATGCAATTTTGATGAAGTTTTGAAATTTATTTTTCTTACTGACAATTTTCAGATATTTTAAATTGTTGAAAAAATTTTTGAACAAATTTTGAAATTTTTGTTGATGAAATTTTTAAATTTTGATCGCTGAAGTTTTATAAAGCTTTCTGAAATTTAGAATGTTGACCAAAATTACAAAAAAATGTGGTCGATGAATTGTTTGCAATTTGTTGGCTGAAGTTAAAAGATGAAATTTCGAACCTTTTGTTACATTTGCACCCATGGAAATTTTTAAAAAATTCGAAAGACCATAATTTCAAAAGACAAAATATTTTTTTAATTAAATTTTTTTATAAATACAAATGAAAACAGCTCAGACATTTTGGTAGATTTTATGAAATTTTTAAATTTTGGACAATTTGATATTTTGTAAAAAATTCATCAAATTGAATCTTGGGAAAAGTTTGTGAAATTAACCAAAATTTACAAATTTCATCAAATTGAGTAAATGTTTAATGAAAACAAGTCAAAATGTTTTGTGAAAATAAGTCAAATTGAGTTTTGGAAAAATTTCTAGATTTTGGGTACCCAGAAATTATTGTAACTAAATGCAATTTGAAGCAAAAGGGGCTTTGAGCTGTTTTTAGTTTTCATAAGAAATTGAGCTGTTTTTAGTTTTCATCAGATGAAATTTTTAAATTTTGGTGAATCAAAATTTCGAATCACCAAAATTTAAAAAAATATTTTTTATTAAACATATTTTTTAGAAAAAAATTGTTATATTATTATTTCAAGCGAAGAGAAACCTTGTCGGTTTGATGAAATTTTGTACTATTGGTCAAACTTTCAAAACATCGCAATTTGATCAAATTGTTCAAAATTAAAAAATTCATCAAACTACCGAAAATTACCAAATAAATTTCGAAATTTCATGTGACTCAAAATTTCAAATGTTGAATAAAGTGGCAATAAAATTTCGAAATTTTTAGTACCAGTAATTATTATTGTAACTAAATAAAAGAATTTTCAACTCACGTTTGTTGATATCATTTTTGGTTGTTACGTAACTTCTCTGTTTCAATAAATCTAGAAAACCTTGAACATTATTAAAGCTAGCTCAAGAATCACGAATAGAATACATTTATTTCGTAATAGAATCAAATGTCAAATAAAACGTACTAACCATTTGGAGGTGTTAAACGATGCCCACTTTGGTCACACCATCCGACAGGATGAATATATGGAGATGTAGGATCCGCCCAGTAATCGTAAATGTCGTCCCAACTATCAAAATGTATCAATATCCTATTATCCATCATATCTGCTATTGTTGCTACACAAACTAAAGAGGAATCTGTTTTATCGACAGCTTCTAATTTCATTCCAGTTCTAAATCCATTTGGAAATATAGCCTAAAAATATTATCAAATAATAACATAATAAACCTAAACCAAATGAATATAGAAAATATTACAATTACAATTTCAATTTATATTATTATTATTACTAATTCACAATTGGGTAAGAAAGAGACCTTCTAACCCTCACTGAGACCAACAATATCTGTGTGCCCCCTTGTCTGCTGTTTAGGTTAATTAGTTATAATTTCGATTTAGGTTAGTTAATTCTAGTTATTTATATAAGTTAATCGCTCGGTAAAATATTTAAATATTTCACTGGATGGATTAATAAATGCATCCCAGAAGATTGGGTTGCCTATATTGTAAGTGGAACAATTATCATTTAGATTTTACCGCTTAAAATTAGAAATAGATAGAAATATGTTAGTCACACACAGGCAGTCAAACAGTTAAAAGTGACGTGATTTAGTCATAATTTGAACAACATGGATGAACCCCCACACTTTAAATAAGCGAATAGTACAAATTAGTGGTTTACAATTGGTAAACTTAAGCGCGAACGAATTTACTGTTTTCCTTCCTATTTTTCCTTTCGTCGGAAGTATCATTGGATACTGTGCAAGCAAGAAGTTCACTCGTTTGGTTGAAATAGAGGATCAAGGCTATTTGCTACTAAGGGGTAAGTACTAGATTAATACAGTCCATAAATTAATTGTAGCATATATACGTGCATATAGCATATAACGTGCTCGTATGCTCTCGGTTATTATTACTGGGCCACGGGTACAAACATCTGGTTTATTAGCCAAGAAGTCCAGTATCCTCTTGATTAGAAACCGATCGATTTCATCTGAGTGCAGTTTAGTTGTCCCAAATCCTTTGCGCATAAGAGTTGTATAGACATCGCATTAATACAATATGTGATGAGTTTTCTACATCCTGCTCACATCTCCTGCACGTAGGTCCTTCTATTAGCTCCATCGTGTTACGATGCCTCCTTAGATAGTTGTGTACCATAATTAAATATGTTACTAATCTCATTTTGTCCCTACCTAGGTTCAGAAGCCTTTCCTTGCTTTTCTCCGAGGGACCTGATATGAAACACTGTGTGTTTGAAGTTCATAGTGTTCTTCCAATGATTTCTTTCTGCATGACATGATTGTTATTCTCTCCTTGCTACACTTGTGTCCCGCTGCTTAACGTTCACTCTGGGCACATTTTCCACTATGTAGGAGAAACACATAAATCCGAAGGCGGTGT
>WYDF02093741.1:0-10821 GCA_009867245.2 Adranes taylori | reverse complement strand
GATTTTCACCCACTAAAACTCCACTCCCTTTTTGTAATGGACTGGTTGAGGAGATATGGTATTGTTTCAAGAGGCTTTAGGATTTTCCATCCTCCACCACGCCCGCTTCACAGCTATACCACGCCCGGATATTCACAACCTGGATATCCACCACGGATTTTCACAACTACACCACGCCCGGATATTTAAGCCATTTGAAAATTTCTTTTAAATTTGTACCGTTAATAATTACCCTAATAGTTAAAAAATACTTGAAATCTGCTATAAATTTAATAGCAGAATTGAATCTATTATTTGATAATAACTCGAAAATGACTAATGATGTACAACTTATTGTGGGTTCTAGGTACAATGAACAAGTTTAAAGTTAATGACAGACACTATATTTTGAACCACATTAGAGATTTGAGTGCAATTATGATTTAACGTTTACTAAAATCGATAAGGGGAACGGCTTAGTAATATTATATCATTCAACCTACATCACAGTGGTAGAAGATTTCTTAAGAGTGGGTAATTTCGTTAACTTAAATAGCGACCCCAATAAAAACTACTAAGGGATTTTTTGCATCTGTTTAATAATATACCAGAGAAATGTAAAGAGATTAAGTATAAATTAAGCTAAACTGTTTTCGTCGGTGTCTTGATATTGTTAAACAACTACTATTGAATTCAGTTGTCTCAGGTATTAAGGTATTAGAGCCTTGTTTCAAACAAAATTACCTTCTTTTTAATAAAGTGTTATGCAAACAATATAAAGGATTAGCTATGAGTTCTAGTCTTTTTCCTCTTTTAGCTAAAATCTCCATGAATCATTTAGAAGATTAGATTGTTGGTTCTGGTCATAGGCTGGTCAACTATATTAAGTTTTATAGAAAGTATGTGGTTAATGTTTTGTTGATAATTGCAGAGAATTTCGGCACTGCTATTGATAGAAAAAATTATTTCAAAGTCCAATATTCAAGTTACTCATGAATTTTCCATCACCTAGAAACCTAGATTATAACTGGAACCATATCACTTTTAAGATCTACAGGAGAAACATTGTTACGGTCACCTAAATACGATTCAAACCATCATCGTTGTCATAAAACTGCTGCTTTTCATTCTCTTATTCATAGGGCCGTAAATATCTATATGTCATTTGAAAATTTTGTACAAAAGTCAACACAATTAGAGGTTTGGGCTTAGTTAATAAATTTGATGATATAACTGTCAGAAAAAATAATTCTGAAGAAACAAAGAAAAGCTTCAAGTATATCATGTACCTCGACTTTGTCCAGTCTTGCTAAATATTATTCGATCACCTACATAAATAACTTGAGAAATACATTACTATCTCTGTTTAAAAGGTTTGGTATTAATATTGGCTTTAAAAACATTAATAAATTTGCTCATTAAAACATAATAGAGAGAATCTGGTTCCACTCAAACTATCAGGTGTTTATTCATTGAGATGTGGTTCTTACTAGAATTTTTATATAGGCATGACAAACAGAAAATTTGAAGTAAAATTTAAGGAACATCTAAATGAAATTATGTTGAATCGTTCTAAAAATTAAATTTTGCGGAGCATATATTAATTGTAAATCATAATTTCTCACTAAAAAATGACGTAATTTTACTTTGTCATAGTAAATACTTATCTTCGTTTTTGGAACAATTTTTGGTACGTTTGTGAACAGGTTCATATAGTTAATAGTTTAAAATACTCTTGAATAAACAAAAGGACTTTCAGATCTTAGATTTTTTTAAAGAATTTTTTGAAGTTGAATCATGGTTGAGGGTTAGATCCTTTATTGTATGACCCGTTTATGTCTAGTTTACTGTTTGGAGGGTTGCAGGTGAATTCTTGTCATTTAAGAAGTTTAATAAAAAGTTCGTTTGGTTAGTTAAATTTTATATTTTAGCAAGGCAGCCATTACATGTTTCGTCGTTGTCACGATAAAGTCTCGTGCTAAATTTAAAAACAAAATAGTAGAATGATGTCAAAGATTGTTTTATAAGTATAATTTTCTCAATTTATTATATTTTTAATAAGGTGTGAATGTAACTTGCTTTACTAACTCAATTAAGAAATAATAGAATTTGGAATTTATGTTGGAATTTATGTTAAGGATAGAATTTGTGATCTATAAACTATACTTCAGTGGTTCCAAATCGTTTAAAAATGGTTTAAAATCTAAATCCGAATTATGGTTCTCTAGATCACATTTTGATTGCTTTATTATTTATTTTCCGTCAGACTTGCGAACAAATGCTTGATTTGCTTAATAATTTTATATTCTTAGAATGAGTTTGATTATATCACTACCAAAATAATTTCTGAAGAAATAAAGAAAAGTTTCAAGTATGTTAAATAACCCGACTTTGTCCAGTCATGTTAAATATTACTTGAGTAATTCATTCCCATATCTATTTAAAAAGTTTGGTATTAATATTGGCAGTAAACTCATTAATAAATTTACTTCACTAAAGAATAATAAAGATAAACTGGCTTCGTTCAAACTATCAGGTGTCTATTCATTGAAATGTGGTTATTACAAATTATTTCCAACGGGAGTGACAAACAGAAAATTTGAAGTGAGATTTAAGGAACACCTGAATGCGATTATGGTGAATCATCCTAAAAAAATCAAATTTTGCGAATCACATATTAAGTTTAAATCATGATTTCTCCCTAAAAGGTGACATTAAAATTTTACTTTGTCATAGTAAATACATATCGCTGTTTTTTGAACAATTTTTGATACGTTTGTGGAATAGGTCCATATAGTTAATAGTTTAAAAACTCTTGAATAAACAAACGGACTTTCAGATCTTAGACTTTTTTAAGGAAATTTTTGAAGTTCAATCATGGTTGACGATTAGATCTTTTATTGTATGGCCCGTTTATGTCTAGTTTATTGTTTGGAGGGTTACAAGTGACACGTGGAAAATTTTAATAGTTGAATTGTGGTCATTTATGAAGTTTAATAAAAAGTTGGGCTGGTTAGTTAAATTTTATAATTTAGCAAGGCATGCATTACATGTTTCATCGTTGTCACGATAAAGCCACGTCTGAAATTTAAAAACAAAATTGTTGAAATGTTGTGAAATATTGTTTCATAAGTTTTATTTTTTCAATTTTTCATATTTTTAAAAACGTGTGAATTGTAGATTGTGTTATTAGCTCAACAATTTTGGAATTTATGTTAAAGTAAGGATTTTTGATCTTTAAACCATGCTTCAGTGGTTCCAAATCGCTTAAAAATGGTTTAAAAACTAAAACTGAATTATGGTACTCTAGATCACATTTTGATTGCTTTATTAATTATGTTTGAATTTTATGTGAGACTTCATGTTTGCGAACGAATGCCTGATTATACCTCATAATTTGTAGAATGAATTTGATCATAAAACTACCAAACAAATTTCTGAAGAAACAAAAAAAGGCTTCACTTATGTTAAGTATCCAGACACTGTCCGATCATGCTAAATATTATTAGATCATGTACATAAATGACTTGAGTAATTCATTACCATATCTGTTCAAAAAGTTTCGTATTAATATTCGCTTTTATAATCATTAATAAATTTTCGTCACTAAAAACTACTAAAGATAAACTGGCTTCGTTCGAACTATCAGGTGTCTATTCATTGAAATGTGGGTTTTGCAAGATATTTCAAACAGGAATGACTAACAGAAAATTAGAAGTGAGATTTAAAGAACACCTGAATGCGATTATCACTGTCAATACAATACATTATGTTTGATATTGTTCCTGGAAGAAAATTTCAAATTTTCCTGGAAGAAAATTTGAAAATGTTATAGGAAAATGTGAAAATGTTTTTTTCTATTCCCTGTATTTATTTTACATTTGTTTTTATTTATTTATATATATGTTTTATATTCCTGTATAGTCTTTAATTTCTATTGAAATAAATTGAAACTTAATTCTTCGCAAAAACTTAAAAATTGTTGCAATGTCCTTTATTGGGATTATCGTTCTTTATGACCCCATAAGGTGTTGTTGAAACTGATTCTTACTATTTATTATTATTATTATTAAAAACATATTTTTTGATATATTTTTTCAATTAAAACATATTATGAGAAAATAAAGTCTTTACTAACGGAATTTGTGCCAAATAGTGTAGATAAAATTTCCAAGCTAGCCAAGATAAAATATCCAAATATCACGAATCCATACACTTTAGCATTCACTGTCCCTCTTTCAGCAAAGCTGTCCTCACGGAAATATCAATACAAATAAATGCTGTTACCGGCATTGCGGAGAATTATACGAGAGGGATACTAGGATCATATTCAGAGTTCTCAGCAACAATTTAAATAAAAAGTATACGACTCACAATTCTCATATATATTATGTACAATGTGAAATGGAACTTAATAGTTCATAACGATTTTATCCTTAAATCATTAATTAATTTATAGCTGTATGGATGTAGAGACTCATATGAAATGCATTTGAGAAAAGTAAAATTATTTAAACATTCATATTTTGAAAAATATTTTATCTTACATAGAATTTCAGTCATCACTGGAACCTATTATATTGTATAAATTGATTATTTGTTTGAATTTAATGTGGCTAACCTCTTAACTTATGGGTTCATATCAACAGCAGCAGCATTAACACTAGATTCATTAAACCATTTAATTAGGAAACCAATGGTGCTCCTACTCCAAAATAGTGTTTTATTCAAAAAATAAGAATAAAATATATCACCCGTTTTGACACTACAACGGTGTCATCATCAGAGTAAAAAAATTAAAACAGAAGACATTGTATACAGGTATAATTATTAAGTATAATTAAACATTTGTTCGCCAACATGTAGTCTCACAAAAAATTTAAACATAAATAATAAACCAATAGTTAGTAAATAATAGCAAATAAGTAATAGCAAATAATAGTAAATGTCCCCATCTCATTTGAAAATTTTGTACAAGAAGTCAACACAAATGAGGTATGGACTGACTTAATGGATTTGATAATAGAAGTATAAAAAAAAAATCGTTTTGATAAAACAAGGAAATGTTTCAATTATGTTGATTAACACAACGTGGACAACGTCATGCTAAATATTATTCGATCACGTACATAAATAACTTAAGTAATTCATTATCAGATCTATTTAAAATGCTTGGTATGAATATTGGCTTTAAAAAATTTAATAAATTTTTAAAAATGAAACATTAAAAAATAATAAAGATAAGCTGGTTCCATTCGAATTATCAAGGGTTTATTCATTCAAATGGAGTTCTTGTGAGAAATTTTATATAGGCATGACAAACAGAAGGTTTGAAGTGAGATTTAAGGAACATCTGAAAGCGATTAGGCTGAAATGCCCTAAAAAAATAGAGTTTGAGGAGCATATATTAATTTTAAATCATTATTTCTCTTTAAAAGGTGATGCTAAAATATTTTTCTACATGATAAGAATGGAGTAGATATAAATTGCGCAGTTTCAAGCCATTGTTTTGGCACTAAACGCACTCGATTTTAATATATACACCGGGCATACTATAAGAATGAACGGGAATCTGTAATTGAGACTTCAATTTTATATCAACAATCTTTTATGTTCCTGGGATAGATACTTGACTTTGTAACACATTTTGGCATGAAAAAATAATCCTCTAAATTTCAAAACGGAGACTCGGGGAGGTTCGACTTTTATCAACTCTATTTGCTGTTTTGTGCCGTTTTTGATACATTTTATGTAACATCGGCACGTTAATTGTCTCACCATCATGGTTCTTTCTATCTATAGATTGCCGAAACCCAGAGATACCGACACCTTTCGTGCACTCTGATATAAAAACAACCCTATAGGTGCTAATTCGTGCTCGTGTACAGATTTTATAGGAGCATTTATGAAAGGGCTCATTAGAAGGAGGCAGGGATAAACCAAAAGCTTGGCTATCCACCACGTAAGCCGAAGGGCACTCGAGGCAGAGATAAGCCTACAGGAGCTACACATAAAGTAGGATATCGACGACTATGTTGCACGAATTACTGAAGCTTTAAGTATGTACTGTGACAGATCCCTACTACGGAATAGATCCCTGAAATTAAGCAAGAGGAACTACGCAAAGCAGCCACTAGACTAAGCAACGCCAAGAATCCGGGGCAAGATATGACTGCAAACAAAATCGTTAGAATATCACTAGCCTGCCCCCCTAAGATGTTATTAAATCTGTACGCTAGATGCTTCACCGATGGAAGAATACAAGCCATCTGGAAATTTGCGCTGTTAGTACTTATCTCATAGCAGAAGATAGGGGAAGTTACAGCAAGATCGTTTAGGTCCATATGTCTATTCAACATCCTAGGCAAAATATTAGAAACTATCTTGCTAGAAAGGTTATTAGTCGCTTTGGGGACACTTGAAGGACCCTCTAGCAGACAATTTGGCATTCGCAAAGGCAAATTGACTATCGACATGCTACTTAAAGTACACGAAATACCCGAAATCTCAAATCAAGGAACCAGGAGAACGCCAATATGCTAAAATTTCCATAAATATCTGCAGAAAATAGTACGAGACTACTTCAGACACTCATACGTCATGTACGATTCTAATGGAAAAGGAACTAAAATGAAACTTTCAATCGGTGTGGCACACAGTCACTCATTGGCCCCACCTTGTGAAACATCATGTATGATAGGCTTCTCGAAATAAGACTACCGCATGGAGCGGCCATTATAGGATCTGCAGATGATGTTGCTGTGATTGTCAGCGCAAAATAATCAATCCAACTGGACAACATAGCTAAGAAGAGTCTCAAAATTATAAGCGACTAGATGAAACCAAACTGATTAAATCTGGTTCCAAAAAAATTCCGAAGCCATTTTCTTAGTTGGCCGTAGAAAAATAATAATACTTACACTCTTCCTTGAGTATCATGCGGTTAACTTCAAACAAAAAGTACCTTGACGTTGTTCTCGATCGTATTCTGAAGTTTAGTCATCACATAAGGGCAATGGCTGAAACAGCTACCATACGAGCATCAGCCATATCGTAACTTAATGCCAAATGTCGGAGGACCCAGCACTGCGAAAAAGAAGCTCTTGTATGCGGTAGTGCAGTCAACGTTGTTGTATGCGGCACCAGTAAGGGCAAAAGGAGTGGAAGTCGGTAAGACAAAGAGTTTCCTACAGAAATTCGGACTCTTAGCAATACGGACTCTTAGCAATAACTGATGCCTATCGGACTACCTCCAACGACGCTTTCTGTTTCCTTTCGGGCATCCCAACAGTGGATGCCCTCGCGAAATAGAGGAATACCATAATCTTAAGACAGATCAAGTGACCACCAGAAACAAGACGCTTACAAAATGACAGAACAAAAGGACACTTTCAGAACGTGCTACATGCACAAACATCCTAATACCGGATAAAACCCTGGGTTTCAAGTAACTATAGCGAGCTAAATTTCTGGGCTACCTGGTGCTTCACTGGACACGGGTGTTTTGCTTCATTTCTAGCCCGTATTGAAAAGATGGAGTCCCCTGAATGCGAACATTGCGAACAAACAAACGAGGACGCCGGTCACACTCTGTACGTTTGCAGCTCCTGAGAGCAGGAGCGCATGTATATATAAGGAAAGCTCGAAAGGAAAATAAACTCCTCTAACATAATTTCAGTCATGCGAGAATCACCAGACAAACGGCAGCTAATCTCTAACTTCATGGCAGACATAATGAAAACGAAGCAGTAAATTGATCTAAGAAGAAGGTGAGTTTAAATGAACTCTAAATAGCTAAACTGAAGGAGGTCCAAGATCCTTCAGTCTCAAGATAAATAGAAGGGCAGGTGGTCCCAACCCCTAAACCATTAAGTAATTGGAACGAGACGAGGGCATAGGACACATACCAGAACATGAGTAAATGTGTAAAAGGGTTTAATTGTCGCATGGGTCACTTGAGATGAGCGGGTTCATTCTACATCCACAAAAAGCGGAGGCCGGGGTCCAAAGTGTTTATGACCATATGTCGTTGTAATTAACATAGAAGGTCGTGCAAGCATGGGCTCAATATTAAGAAGATCCTGGTCATATTGACTGAGTGGAAAGTAATTACAGGGAACAGAAGACGTCGGAAAACTTGATAATCAACAAATACTTTAAAAAATCGATGAATGAGGATGGAGGACCATTTTGCGTATTATTAGAAGTATTTGTCAGCACCCTCTTTATGAGAATCATCATTACCTCAGGCTTATATGAGCAGCAACAAAACAAATGTTAATTCGTGTGTTCAACCAAGGATGAACATGAAAAAATTTGCGTTAATTTTTTATAATTTAAATTTCAGTAAAATTTCACTATTAGTTCCTTTTTTTATTGCAAATTTAACTAATTTATACTTTTTTCTTTATAGTTCAACGTCATTTCCTCACATGCTGAAAAAATCATCATATTTCAGAATGTGTGATAAGGTAATTCATTTTTATTTTTTATTTTAACATGTGTACTCACAAATAGCTTTTGATATTCAATTGTTCTGATAATGGGAAGATTGTTTTCCCGAAACATGTCAACATAACAATTTAACAATTGTTTTAAATTGAATCCGTGTTAGCATCGACGATTCAAATAAATATGGAGTTTTTGAAATACTTTCGAGTTTCATTTATTTCAATCACTTGGCTCCAATTCTGGAACAACTTAAATTTAGAAATAAACAAGCTAACTTTTAGCGTAATTACTAAGAACCTCGTCGTATTTCACATAATTTTAATTTCCACGAGTTACTGCATTATATCTAAAAAGATTGCTTCGTACATTATATCAATCAATAAATTTTTTATTAAATTAAATATTTAAATCATTAAGGCCATATGGCTAAATTAAATTAGGCCTGATTTTAAGTTGAAGTTTAATTGAATTATTCACGTTTAATTTCTTGTTAAATTCACATTCTTTTTATTTGTTTTCACATTCTTTCCGAGCTGTCAAAATTGCCGTAGATTTTAAAATGTATGCTCCAAATACTTCATCGTGAAAATAATTAAAATTATGAATTTTCTTGGAATACAACTTTCATAATATTTAATATACGAATTTAATTAAAATTGAAAAAGATATTCCTTCCGCCCAACGACAGAGAGAGAGTGAGAGAGACAGATAGAGAGTGAGAGAGCTTTCAGGTCCAGTCCATTTATCAATGAACATAACGTATCATAAAGTTATATCTGTAAGGGGGAAACTAAAACTCTCTCTCGTCTAACTTATATAAGTAAACAGATAATATCTTTCTTTTCGGGCTGGATAGATAGATCGAAGGATAGATAGTAGCCTGGTAAAGCTACTTTAAAAAATTAAATTTCATATAAAGTTATGGCATCGGTCAGGATGAAAGCTCTGCATATTTACCAATCGTTTGATTCATAATTTATAACTCTCTCTCGTTTTCCTCGTTTGATGTTAAGGATTCAGAATTAAGAATTTTACGAGTTGAAAATTTTTATTGTGCACTTCCAAATTTAATGATTATTAAATAATAATAAATGTTATTTGTATAATTAGTGCATCGTACGCACTCATTAATATAGATCAAGTTAGACGTCAAGTTCTTTAAAAAACCAGTGTTTTTACCAATATATAATTTAGTTTACTTTATTACGCTAAATTAACAAAATTGATTTTCGTTCGTCAAATTACTATTACATCAATTGTAGTTGTATTAAAATTTTATAATAACATTTAAAAGTTTACATTTGAAAGTGAGGTGCGTTTAGTAAGATACTATCGAAACCTTTAATAGTCGTAATAAGTTTGAGTTATGATGTACTTAGTTTCTTTAAATTTTGAATATGCAATCATGAATTAAACTAAATCAAATTATAATCAAGATTAAACTAAATTGTTAAACATGTCAGATATGGGGCATAGTAAAGTACAATGTTAGGTAATAATTAAATAATTCTTTTAAGTTTGAATCCTTCAAATAAAATTAAATTAAATTGGGTAGCAAGAAAGTTTATTTATTTAGATAAATTAAAGTAAAGTAAAATGAATTAATAAGGTCACTGTGCGTAGTGCTAAGTATAAGTTTGTGATGATGCAACAAAATTACTTTTAAAACAAAAGAGAAATAAAATTAATTCGGGACAGCCGATATAAATTAACGTCCGTCTATAATATTTACATATATTATTGTGTGGGAAAAATAAATAAATCAAATGGGATTTTTTCCTATTCTATGTTAAAATTAAAAAATGGTGTGGACACATGTTAAGATCAGTAAATTAAATTTGGGAAGTAATTATCATACTTATTAAATATATTTTTCCGTTTTATTAAAACTTAAAGAATATTTGTAAGAATTATAAATCAATTATTCTGCTGTATAATTGTAAACAATATGATAATGCATTTAACCTGCCGCGTGATGCGTATGCGTTGGGAACGGATAAGTAGAATTTGTATACTAGCATTTATATGCGAGTGAGATAGTTAGTACTTTGGTAGTATGTACGAATGCTGCATTAAAGGAGACATGAATTACTATTGCCGAATTACTATGCCGTTCTAGCCTCCGTGTATTAGGATTTGTTATAATTTAATTTAATTATTACATTTTAACGCGCGCCAGTACACTCTTTTATATGAGTACCCGTGACGGGTCAGAACCTAATGTGTTATGACTTTACACACGTTCTCTGGCAAGCAGCTAGAGATACAGATGGCTCTTGGCCTATAAATAAGGCTTGCACACGCCTTTCAGGGGACAGTTCCAGGCTGAAGAGGATGATAAATCCTAAAGCCTCATTCAAACAAACTCTCCAATCTCCCAACAATATACAA
>WYDF02093730.1:0-10821 GCA_009867245.2 Adranes taylori | reverse complement strand
GTTGGTTTGTCATGAATTTGGTTTTAGAAATGTTCATTTCTAGGCCTACTTTTCTTGCTTCTTGTTGTAGTTCTATAAGCATGTGTTCTATTTCTTCACTGTTTGGGGCAAAATTGGCAATGCCATCAGCAAATTGCTCTAAGAGAATTAATGCTCTAAGAGAATTAATTCCTTCCAGGCCCGTATCAGCATATCACGATCGGGTATATTAATCACTATTGTTATTCAATGTTTAAGGTCATCGAGATTAATGAGAAGCGGCGGTGATGTTTTATTGTTCCCACTAGAACACATCCCACACAGAGTGATGTCTGGAGATCTCTCAAACCAAGCATGAAGAGCAAGGTTTTAGGCTCATTTTCGATCAATTCATTGCTGGGACACTGTTTCATTTAAAAATCTCCGACCATCAGATGCTAGTAGAGCGGTTTGCTATCTTGTTGAATAATGAAGTCATGCGAATCTGTGTGAAGAGGCAGTTTTGAAGAATATTGAGATTTGTTCTGAAACGGTGTTTCAAAGAGAAAGTGCCTAAAAATATTTTTCGAGGAAATCTGTTTTATGTGAGTATTCTGTTCCCCAAATATAACTAAAAATTAAATAGTGAAATGAAGGCTTCGTCTTTCATTATTTCCAGCATCGAATCGCAAGACTCCAACCGCTTTCATTTGTCATCGACAGTAAGTGCCTTAACGAGCTGTAGTCTGTATGGTTTCATATGTAGACTTTTTTAAGACCCGCTAGTCAGTGGATTAAGGATTCGCAAGTTTACGGCTAGATCGACTTATTGATTTCTGTGGGCTTCTTTCAAACACTACACGGATTTTCGTCACTTTCGTAACTAGTAGTTGTCTTGGACTTTTCCTTTACGCAGATATCCACTTTTTTGAACTATCGAAACGACCATCCAAGGTTCTCTCGAGAAAAGGGCGAATTAATGTCGATTCGCCATTCAAAAGCTCGCTATACAATGGCAAGCGAATTTGTTTTTGCAAATTTGAAGACACAGAACGCCTTTTGCTGAGCAGTTTCGAGGATATGCGAAGAAGTGCACGTGGCTGGAAAGATGACACGTCTACAACATCTGGAGTGGAAGCCACTCCAAACTTAGATAAATTCACCTGCAACTGGTCACTGAGTCATTCCATAACGATTCTTCAAAACTGAAACAATGCTTTCATTCCTCTTGCATAACGCTATATATAAATTTCTTTCTATCGTTGGTGATCTAATGCTCTGATTTATTATTAACTTCTAAACTTATTGTTAACCGCAGATTTACTTTAACTGTTAATTAATTGGTGATCGTAGCTCGGACAATTTTATCTATAAATCCTTTAGTGGAAAATCCTGAATTTCCTTACAACAAATATAATATTGATTTATACAAGAATATAAATAAAAGTTTTATATTTATTTACTATTAAAAATAATAAGTCTATAAGCTAAGTAGTACAAGGAAAGGCTTGGTCAGAGAGGCACACACACTATAGTTCGGTGACACAACACACTATAGTTCGGCAACTATTCACACGCACAACAGTAGAAAATAATTGGGAAAAGTAAGGTGAAGTATATTTAAAATTGGACATATTACCACCACAGTGAGGCCCCTAAACATTCACCAATCAATATTTTACTAAATTCCATG
This sequence comes from Adranes taylori, assembly GCA_009867245.2. Lineage (NCBI taxonomy): Eukaryota > Metazoa > Arthropoda > Insecta > Coleoptera > Staphylinidae > Adranes > Adranes taylori. Next base: position 9,170 of record WYDF02093730.1, on the reverse strand, counting down.
AAATAAGTAATAGGAATGGGGAATGTGTCGAGGCCTTAGTTTTACGTAGGAAGTGGAGAAACCTTCAAAAGGCGAAGAATGCCCGTGCTTCCAACAGTGTGGGATTTTTACCCTAACTAAAACTCCACTCTCTGTTGGGATTGTATGTTACTGGGAGATTGGTGAGTTTGTTTAAAGGAGGCTTTAGGATTTATCATCCTCTTCAGCCTGGAACTGGTAAAGCGACTGTTTTTCTTGATTTTACTCCTCAAACGCTGCAATAAATTTGCATGATACTCGCCGTTGATTATTTTTCCTTTCTAAAGATAATCAATGAAATATTGTCCAAAGAGTCCTCTCCAAAAATAATCAATGAAATACTTTGATAACAAGTGTAGCAATTTGTACTGCTGGTATATTCTTTAAACGGCCACAAGTGTACTTATAATACTGAAAAACTATACAAATGTGTTCGAGAAACTTTTAGTTTTAGACAGGACACTCATCAAAACAAGCACAAGCTCGTGCATGCTGCCAAAAGACCTAGAATGCAGATTCTAGTTTTAGACATAAAGGTTCGTTAAATAGACACAAGATTATTCATCCTGACGAAAAACCATACAAATATATAGATTGCGATTCTAGTTTTAGAATAGACAAGCTTATTCATACTGGTGAAAAACCATACAAATGTCTAGAATGCGATTCTCGTTTCAACAAAAAAGGTAATTTAAATAGACACAATCCTATTGTATAGTGGCGAACATCCATACAAATGTTTACAATGTGATTCCCGTTTCAGCCAGAAAGAAAGTTTATATAGACTCAAGCTTATTCATATTGGTGGAAAACCTTACTAGTTTTAGACACACACCTTGTTTAAATGTACACAAGCTTATTCATACTGATGAAGAAAAACCATACAAATGTTTAGACTGCGATTCCCGTTTCAGCCGGAAAGAAAATTTATATAGACACAAGCTTATTCATACCTTAAAAATGTTTAACATCCGAAGCTAGGTTTAGACATTAAATGCACACAAGTTTATTCATATTGATTGAAAACCATACAACTATTTTCAATGCGATTCTAGTTTCAGACCGAAAGGTCATTTAAATCGACACAGCTTATTCATGCTGGCGAAAACCCATACAAATGTTTAGAATGCGCTTATAGTTTCAGCCAGATAGAAAGTTTATATAGACACAATTCATACCTTCTAAATGTTTAGCATGCGAATCTACTTTTAGGCACAAACATAGTTTACTTGCACTCAAGTTTATTCATATTGATGGAAAACCATGCAAGTATTTGCAGTGCGATTATAGTTTCAGAGCAAAAGGTCATTTAAATCGACACAGCTTATTTATACTGGCGAAAAACCATACAAATGTCTAGAATGCGATTCTCGTTTCAACAAAAAAGGTAATTTAAATAGACACAAGCTTATCCACACTGACAAAAAATATTGCAAATAGTTTCAGAGATAAAAGTAATTTAAATAGACATAAACTTATTCATGGTGTCGTAAAACCATATAAATATTTACTAGTTTAAGAAAGAAAAGCCATTTAAATAATTCTAAGCTTGTTCATACGGACGAAAAATTATACAAATGTTTAGAACGCGGGTCTACTTTTAAACAAAAAGGTGATTTAAATAGACACACGCGGTTATGGTAGGAGGTAGGAAAAAGTAAGGAGAAGCAGTATAAATTGGACAAGTCTAGATATTTCCACCACAGTGAGGCCCCTAAGCATTCACCAATATTTTGATACACTCATTTTTTTCTTCCTGAAGATAATGAAAATTGTCGCTGAGATTCCTTTAAAAAAATAACTTTGATAACAAGTGTAACAATTTATACTGCTGGTAAACCAGAGAAATGTTTGCAATGCGGTTCTAGCTTTACAAGTGAATATTCTTTAAACAGACATAAGTGGATTTATAATAATGGAAAACTATACACATGTGTTGAAGATAATCTTAGTTATAGACAGAAAACTTATCTAAACCAACACAAGCTTGTTAATGCTGGCAAACACCATACAAATGTTTAGAATGCGATTCTACTTTTAAATATAGATCGCATTTAAATTGCCACTTTCTTATTCATACTGGCGAAAAACAACACACATGTTTAGAATGCGATTTACGTCTCAGTAAGAAAGAAAATTTATATACGCACAAGCTTATTCGTACTGGCGAAAAGCCATATAAGTGTTTACAATGCGATTCTAGTCTCAGAGAAAAAGCTAAGTCAAAGAGACACAAGCTTATTCATACCTGGCGAAAAACAATACAAATGTCTAGAATCCGATTCTAGTTTTAGACACAAAAGTTTTTTTAAATAGACACAAGCTTATTCATGTTGGTGAAAAACCATACAAATGTCAAGAACGCGATTCCAGTTTCAGAATAAAACTTGCTTTAAATGAACACTGGTTTTTAGCAGTGGGGATGCTAAAAACCATACAAATGTCTAGAATGCGATTCTCGTTTCAACGGAAAACATTATTTAATTAGACACAAGCTTATTCATAGTGGCAAACAACCATACAAATGTTTAGAATATGATTCCCGTTTCAAACAGAAAAATAGTTTATATAGATACAAGTTTATGCATATTGGTGGAAATGTTTCTAATTGTAGACAGAAAAATAGTTTAAATGTACACAAGCTTATTCATACTGATGAAGACAAACCATACAAATGTTAGAATGCGATTCCTGTGTCAGCCAGAAAGAAACTTTATCTAGACACAAGCCTTTCATACCTTACAAACGTTTAGCATGCGAATCTAAGTTTAGGCACAAATATAGTTTAAATGCACACCAGCTTATTCATACTGATGAAAAACCATAACAAGTGTTTGCAGTGCGATTCTAGTTTCACAATGAAAGGTGATGTAAATCGACACAGCTTATTCATACTAGCGAAAAACCATACAAACGTTCAGAATGTGATTCTCGTTTCAACCAGAAAAAAAGTTTAACTAAACACAAGCTTATCCACATTAATGAAAACCCTTAAAATGTTTAGAATGCGATTCTAATGTCAGAAATAAAAATAATTTAAAAAAAACTTGATCATGGTGTTGTAAAATCATAGAAATTTTTACTAGAAATTTTTACCAATATTTTAATACATTCCATCAAAGAAGTAATCGGAATGCTGAATGCGCCGGGGCGCATTCACCATTGTGTGTTGAAAACCATTGTGTGTGTGTGTTGAAAATTTGTTGAAAATTGTGTTGAAAATATCTAGAACTGTCCAACGTATAGTACAACGACTATACGAATGTTTTGTCTTGATTTCATCCCTTAAGCGCTGCAGTAAGTATGCATAATACTCGTCGTTGATTATTTTTACTTTCTATAGATAATCAATAAGAATTGTAGCAATTTATACTGCTATAGCAATTTTGTACCAGAGAAGTGTTTACAATGCGGTTTTAGTTTCACAAGTGAATATTCTTTAAACAGACAAAAGTGTATTTAAATTATTGAAGAACTATACAAATGTGTTTAGTTTTAGACAGACAACTCATCTAAACAAACACAAGCTGTTCATGCTGGAAAAACACCATACAGATGTTTAGAATGTGATTCTAGTTTTAGACATAAAGGCACGGTAAATAGAGACAATCGGCGAAAAACCATACAAATGTTTAGAATGCGATTCCAGTTTTAGAATAAAACTTACTGTAAATAAACACAATCTTATTCAAACTGGTGAAAAACCATACAAATGTCTAGAATGCGATTTTCGTGCCAGCAGAAAAGATAATTAAAATAGGCACAAGCTTATTCCTAGTGGAGGACAACCATACAAATGTTTAGAATGTGATTCGCGTTTCAGCCAGAAAGAAAGTTTATATAGATACAAGCTTATTCATATTAGTAGAAAACCTTACAAATAAGCATGTGATTCCCGTTTTAGATACAAAAATTGTTTAAATGAACACAAGCTTATTCATTCATACTGGTGAAGAAATACCATACAAATGTTTATATTGCGATTAACGTTTCAGTCAGAAAGTTTATATAGGCACAAGCTTATTCATACCTTACAAATGATTAGCATGCGAATCTAGTTTTATACACAAAAATAGTTTAAATGCACGCACGCTTACTCATGCTGACGATAAGCCATACAAGTGTATGCAGTGCGATTCTAGTTTCAGAGTGAAAGGTCATTTAAATCGACACAGCTTATTCATACTGGCGACAAACCATACAAATGTTTAGAATGTGATTCTCGTTTCAAGCGCAAAGAAAGTTTAAATAAACACAAACTTATCCAAACTGAAGAAAAACCATAAAACTGTTTAGAATGCGATTCTAATTGTTTAAATAGACTAAACTTATTTATGGTGTCGTAAAACCGTACAAATGTTTACTAGTTTCAGAGAGAAAGGTCACTTAAATAATCATAAGCTTGTTCATACTGACTGATAGAAACAGTAGGGAAACGTAAAAGTAGAGAGAAGTAGTTTAAATTGGACTGACCTAGGATATTTCCACTACAGTGAGGCCCCTGAGCATTCAATAATATTTTAATACATTCCATCAAATATGTAATCGGAACGGTGAATGCGTGGGGGCTTAGTGTGGTGCAAATATCTAGAAATATCGAATTTATACTACCTTTCCCTTCTATCTCCTACTACTCAAGGTCATGCCCACATCATCTACGGCCAGGCCATCTCCTACTACTGTCACCGAACTCTAGTCTGCGTTTATCTGGCAGGGCTTTTTCTCATATTATTTCTGTAGTTTATTAAAGAGAAAAGTTTCCCCTGATTGTACTTTTATGGACATTTTGTGTATTACGTATATATATTTTTAAAATGATATCTTTAAAATGATATAAAGCACAAGTGGCCAACTTAAAAAGTTTATTCTATAAATCCCGTTATATATTAATTGTCCGTGGCTATCTAGTCCACGTCCTGCAAGAAGATTTGCGCACAAATATATTTTGCGGAAAATGGTTTTTTTGTAGAGCTGAATTAATTACGTGTAATATTAGTAAACTTTCTACGGTATATAATTTTTTTTAAATTTTGGCTTCTTATGTAGTTTATGTTTTTTTTTTAATGTAATTTTCATGTAGTGCTCGATTTTTGTGTAATTGCTTTGCTTGAAATCATTATCATCAATTTGAAAACAGTATCATCCACATGCGGTCCAGAATTCTATCAATGCGCTGATGGACAATGCATAGAATTACTATTCCGCTGTGATGGAATCCCGGATTGTTTCGACTACACGGATGAAAATCATTGCGACTATCAAAGTTACGGTATGGGGTGTTACAGAGAGATTCTTTTGTTTTTGCATGTTGTTGAGTTTTATCAGTTTTAAGAAATCGCTTGGAGTGAAATGATAAACGTTAAAGCATGATTATGCAGAAGTCAATATAGATTGACGACATATGACGTACATACCTGGAATTTGTTGCCCATATTTTTCATTATTTACATTAACTAGTTACATTTTTTTCTTAATTTGTTTTCCGTTTTTTTAATGCTTTTGTGTGTTGCATTGATATCTGAAAATAATAAGGAATATTATTCATTACTTTTAAATCATTCATTACTTTTAAGTGTATACCTCTTTCTATTTTTAAATAAAATTACTGTAACTTATCAATTTATAAAGAAATTCGCTTAACAAAGATCAAGAAGCGCTACTGGAAATCGCAGGGGTCTAATATCTAATACTGGTCCTGGAAAATGTTTACTAAAACTGAACCGTTTCTTTAAACAGTTGAAATCGATGCGTAAATTATTACGATTTACGCAATGCTAAAATATCTAAAATACAAAGTGTACAATATACCCGTCAGCCTATTATTTTTTTAACAGCTACACATTACTATTTTTTCAGAACGACATTGGTCATCATTTTAATTCAATATTAATGAAATTTACATGCTATTTTCCAGCGGTGGACAACTTGCGGCTCTTTGGCGTTATTGTGTTTGTGGCTTACACGTAAGAAGTTGAATGTTGCCCTCCGTAGTAAAAAGGTTCCCCATTCCTGGTATTTTTTTAATTTAGTGGAAATACAATTATATGTTCTTTGATAATTATTTGGTGCACTAATGGGCTTAAAACGGATTTAGTATGTTTAATAATTTTGTTTAATAATTTAATGTTTAATAATTTAACTAATAGCAAATAATTAGACTTGGAATTACGTATATTTATAGATAACTATAAATAGTGTGTTGAAAATATTTTCATAACTATAAAATCTGATAGAGGCAGATAGCTCTCTCACTTAAATGCGGCCATTTGGTATTTTGCACATCCCGAAGAAAAGTGTTCCCCAACGAAAACTAAATATCACGTCAAAATGCTAATCAAAACGTCACAATTCTATTTTGGCGGCCGACAATAACTCTATTTCCTATTATTTCTCATTATTCTTATGGTTCTCCTCATAATAATAAGAAATAGAGTTATTGTTCTTCGACAAAAATTAAGTTTCCCAAAAAACATTATTATGGCGTCATAATACTAATAAAAACTTTATAGTTATGTTTTTGTTCGGCAACGATTACTCTATTTCTCATTATTCTCCATTGTTCTCTTCATAATAATGAGAAATAGAGTTATCGTTTCCCAACATAAACAGTATTATGACGCCAAAATAGTAACAAAACGTCAAAATTTTGACGACAATAACTCTACTTATTATCCACATCTTTCCCGCATAATATTGAGAAGGAGAGTTATTGTTCTTCAACAAAAACACTATTATGTTGTTGAGCATAATCTTGCTTCAACATAGTTCTCAAACATAATAAAACATAAGTATTGTTCTTCAAGAAAAGCAGTATTATGACGTGATGGGAGAGAGGGGACATTATAAGTACATTGGATACACTGAATACCTAAAGGCCTCAAAAGGTCACCACAAGGTTCCCGAAAAGGTTTTAAAAGGTCCTCAAAATGACTCCAAATGGTCCCAAAAGGGCAAGAATTGGTTCCCAAAAGGTTCGCAAAATGATCTCAAATGGTCCCCAAAATGACCCCAAAATGAACTAAAAGGATCCGAAAAGGGCACCCCCAAATGTTCCCCAAATTGATCCCAAAGGATCGCAAAAGGTCCACAAATTGTCCCAAAACGGCCAAAAAATGACTCCTAACGGGCCTGAAAAGGGCCCCAAAAGGCTCCTAAATGACGTCACCGGCGCCATCTTTGATCTTCGTTTAGAGCGAATTAATATTATAATAGTAATAGAACCTTCATAATTTTGTATTTGTCGGCCAATGATAACTTTATTTCTGGTATTCCTCCATCATAATTATTACAAATAGAGTAATAGTTCTTCAAGAAAAGCAGTATTATGGCATCATAGTACTAATAAAAATGTCAAATCCTCTTTTTGTTGGGCACTGATAACTCTATTTTTCAATATTCCTCATCGTACCTGTCATAATTATGAGAAATAGAGTTCGTTTTATAACAAAAAGTATTATGGCACTATAATCCCATTGTTCTCTTCATAATAATGAGAAATAGAGTTATCGTTTCCCAACATAAACAGTATTATGACGCCAAAATAGTAACAAATCGTCAAAATTTTGACGACAACAACTCTACTTATTATTATCCTCATCTTTCTCGGATAATAATGAGAAGGAGAGTTATTGTTCTTCAACAAGAACAGTATTATGTTCTTGAACATAATCTTGCTTCAACATAGTTCTTGAACATAATAAAACATATATATTTTCAAGAAAAGCAGTATTATGTCGTGATGGGAGAGAGGAGACAGTATAAGTACATTGGATACACTGAATACCTAAAGACATCAAAAGGACACCACAAGGTTCCGGAAAATGTTTTATAAGGTCCCCAAAATGAGTCCAAAGGCTCCCAAAAGGGCCCCAAATGGCAACAATTAGTTGCCAATAGGTTAGCAAAATGATCTCAACTGGTCCCCTAAAGGGACCCAAAATGTCACCAACAGGGTCCCCAAAATGACCTAAATGGATCGTTATTCCTAACAATATGATATTTGATACATTTTGAGTTACGACACTTTTCTTTGCGATTGCGTCTGATAATTATGAAAAGATGTAAAGGCTTTCATGAATTTTTTACATCGTCGCAAAATTTCCGTACTCTCACGGATTTACTATTACGGATTTACTATTACACTAAATTTACATCACAATATTTTATTTTAGGTTATGTACATATTAATGTCTTGTAGATTACAATGCATGTTTTTCTTTTTTTAACGCGTTACAAATCGCCAAATTTTTGGGATTTATTTTATTTTATTGAAATATTTACGCAACTTGAAACACGTGTGTCATCGGTTCTTTCTTATGAACATTTTAGCTGTTACTATCTATAATTTAAATGCCTTGCTTTTCCATCAAAATTGTATGTTCATACCAGATTTTATTATTTTTAGATTATTTATATTTTTAAACAAAAAGTCGTTCTAGTTGTTATTATATTTTTTATTGGCTGAATTTGGCTTACATTTGTTTGTTTTCTTTTTCTTTTGTTTCAAATTATGCACTAAATTGTGCATTGTTCACATGCGCATCCATATCACGCACGCATCACAAAAACAATTGCACGCAATAATACTACAGCACCACCAATCACTCCAGTCATATGTGAAGAACATCAATTCGCATGCGGTACAGGTGCGAATGTCACTTGCATCGAGGAAGCGTTACAATGCGATGGATATAGTGATTGTCCTAATGGTGAAGATGAGAAAGACTGTTGTAAGTATTATATAAAGTGTATTGGGCAAGTAAAATTTTGCAATAGCATGAAAATATTCTAAGCGATTGTAAAATGCTCATTGAGTAAAGTTTCTAGCATAAATAACGAGTGTAATTTCAGTTGGATAGAAACCAATCAGCAGTTGCCTACTATTATTCTTTATGAAGATGAAAACAAATTTTTTTAATTGGCAGTTGACCTCTTAGAAACAGGAATTAAAGTAAACGTCAACGAATCTCTAAAGCCTTATCATTTCAATGAATATCCAATCAGATGAAATCAGGTTAATTGTCTGTTCCACATCGCTTTTGTTAAATTTCCGTATGGTTCAAGTCTTTTTAAAGTCTTTTTTAAGGTCCACATATAAGAGATGTATTTCCTGGTTGAATGCGAGTTTTTTTTCCATCAGCTGAGAGATGCAA
>WYDF02093697.1:0-10822 GCA_009867245.2 Adranes taylori | reverse complement strand
ACAGTGGAGACCACCAAAAATAAGGCCAATGGTAAGACCACCGGAGCGATGGACAAACGACATCAAAAGAATAGCAGCATCACGACATACGTGGGAACAAGTGGCAATTGATCGGGAAGAATGAAGAAGAAAAGGGGAGGCCTACATCCAGCAGTGGATATAAATGGGTTGTACAAGAAGAAGAATATACGTGACGACTTTTCTTTTTTATCGTTTTAAAATTACGATGTAACCGATTTCGTTTGTTGCTGAATATTTGAACCGACAGGAATCACGTCAAGTATTTCACCCACCACTATTTTGAATGACGAGTAAGTTTTTAACCCTTTTGGTTTTCAACAAATCTGATTGGGTGATAAATGCACACATGCATGCGACACTTTGAGATTTTGCCGACACCCAGCTCCTATTACTACCGCTGATGTGACCCACCACCGCTTGGAAATTACCATTACTTGCATTTCATTAGATAACCGTCAACAGAATAATGTAACTTTGATCCTTAAACTTTCTTAACGTATCAGGAAGAAACTTTTGATTGGTTGGGAATGTAACCTTCCTAAACATTTTGTAGCAGAAGCTTCTTTCAAATTTCGCCTTTTTTGCGGCAGACGTCGTCAAACGCCATCGGCTTAGGCAACATGCCACAGTTCAACCGACATCAGGAGCAGCTAAAATTCGCATAAAAGAAGCCATCCAGGCCAATGATCCTCATACGTGATTTTTGAGTTGTTGGCTTTGGATGTGCTGGGAGAACCCGTTCGTGCTATTCCAAAGCTTTAATTCTGAAATAAGATCTAGTCAATCTTAGACACATCTTCTGACATCTTCTAGCCTAGACACATTTTCTGCTGAATCTTTCGATTCACTTTCTTCTACTCTTATTCTCATACTATTTTTACATTATCCTTGATATCGATGCAAGATATGAAGAGTAACATGAGAAGATGACTTTATCTAGATAGCACCGATCATTCGAGAGTATATGGACTCACCGACACCAGTTCAGCGGAGGGCAGATTCATACCGCCAACGCAAACTATTAGTCAATATCCACAACAACATAAATTTGATCACGGGTGTATGAAAAACACGCTAGTTGTATTCTAAATTAAAATATCGTCTATTTTACAAATTCCGATAGTTTATATATAAATCACTGTAAACAATATTTTCATTTTCGCACGACGTGCTACTTGTGTAGTTAACTGAACTGCCTACAAGGCAGGGTCGTATTAAGCGACGTAATATAACAACACATAATAGCCTCCAGACTCCAGCTGCTACTGTTTACTGCGTAAACACGCAAACAGTAGACATTGCTAATGTTATTTCAGATTTTGCATATTCAAAAGCAAGGAATAAAATATGTTATTAGTCATTTATAAATGTTTGAGATGTCTTTTTATTTGTTTTTGTTTTGTTATTTCCATTACTTTATTATTTTATTTTTATGTCATATTAATTTCGAGAATATTTTCTGATTTAGTTTCACTTTTGTTACTTGTAGGTATATGAATTTTTATTCTTATTACACATTATTTTTGATTTGTGCTTGCAGTGTTGCAGAATTTTTCTATGTTCCAGAAAATAAATACTTGTGAGCATAACATGTGCTTTGTACATAAAATTAATAAATTAATATACTTATCAATACCACGTATCATAAAGATGATAGAAACATTAATATCTTAATTATTTTATTTCATTTGGGGTCCGGCAAAATTATAGCACATAGGCACCGTAGCTACGTTGTTAGGCCCCTGCAAGAGGACGTATTGCTCCCATTTTGTGCGCCAATAAAAGTATTATGCGTGCCCGCCTGACATGTATTCGCCAACATTCTTGTAGCTTATGTATAAAGCGGTGTCCACTTGAACGCTAGAACTGTTTTGGTACAATACTTAACCGTTCAAGTCATTCTTGTTTGAAGCTCTGAAACTTGAATATATCTGTTCTGTTGCCTCTAGGGCACAAAAACACTAGTTCCACTTGTTTCGTACGTGAGAAGAGGTCGACAAATCCAGAACAAAACACTTCTTTATCAAGTGGAAAATGGCTCTGCGGAACAGTTAAAGCTGGCCTCCACCATTGGATATGGCTCTAGAGAGAATCAGGTTGATGTCTATCTAGAAATATGCACATCAATATATTTCTATACAATATGTGTAGAATTATATACACAATGGTAGTACAAATCTTTGGTAACAAATTTCGTTGCGCAAAATCGACTTAGTGTAGTCCACTGTTTAAACTACCATGGTCAAGGCATTTTAGTGTTATATACACTCTCCAGATTTCATAGAGCCAAGTTACTTAATGCAGTGCAACTTATTTTCAAGGTCAAATTACTTTAAAGTGTTATTTACCTGTTTTTGAACTCGTTCAGTCGCTTAAGCGTTGAATTGGAACAACTTTTCGATATGAAAAATTAAAAAAGAAACTACAAGAATTGATTTCCAGGACATGATCCGCAAAGTTTATATAAAAGAATCGATCCATTTTACATAAATATGTTAAATTTCAAGTTTCAAAGAACGAGTTTCAAATAAAAGCGAGAGAATTTTCAGTTTCCTTTTAAACAAAGTTTCCTGACATGTTTTATCTGTAATAGTTTCTGATCTATAGGCAGATATTTTGAAATTAATGTGGCAACGTATATTTAAAATATTGCATTTGGTCTAAGTTTCATTCGGTAAGGATTTCAGTGTTCTGTATAGTTTTCACTAGCGAATATAGTGTAAAATCAAAGTTTAGGCAATGAGACCTTACGTCTATATTTGGAATAAGAAAGGTTGTTGATAACAGCTATAACCCTATGCTAGAAACACGTGTCCACCTTGCCCCAGTTTTTAAATGCGAAACCTGCCTTTTAAAGAGAGCTAAATTATTGTTTAGCTATCTTCTCATTACAATTTTCAGCATAATACCTACTTACTTAAAAACTCTTCTTACTGCGAGAAAGTAAATACTGTTTACATATCTGCATATATGTGTTAGTACGTATTCTAATACAGGAGATGAGCCACATGTGTTAAGGGTTCGAACTTTGATTGTTAGAGTCGCCTTTTCTATTAAGTTCATTGTAGAGGCAACTTTGGCCATCTTTAGGATGGTTCGATGCTTCTCAGAAAAAAACTCAATGCAAGTATTGTATGAGGTGAACTTTGATTGTTAAAGTCCCTTGCTTCATTGGCATATATTAATAGTTCATCTCAATTTGTAAAAGGTGTTATTTCGTCCAAATGCATAACACATAACTGATACAATATATTATACCATATCTGTATACAGCGAATAATTCAAAAATATAGCATCTTAGTGTATGCACACTTACATACAATGAATGTTTAAATTAGAAATGTTAAAAATTGAAGATCAGTGTGTCATACAGAAAATTTGTGCGCGACGTTAAATTTATACCTCTAATGGGTATTTACGATGTCCCAATGTGACACTCGAATCCAAGATGTTCCTAATTACTTATTTAAGGTTGTTTTATATCAGAGCTGATCAAAAGTTTTAATTATTTTGATTTAGTTAACAAAAATGTATCAGAATCATTCCTGATATTGATTTCCACTTTCTCTTATTTATTTCCTTTATCACACTTCTCAAAATCTCTATACCCTTAGCCTCCATTCCCCATACATACCCTCCAATATTCGCGGAACTCCAATTCCCTTTCATCCCATTCAGACACCACACACTCTTCCATCCAATGGCTCCACCTTTCTTGCTTCCTATCACATATTCTACACATTCTTTTCTTCTCATTCAACCAATATATATTTATACCCTCTTCGTTTCCACATCTTAACCTTGTAATCATTTTTTCGCATCCATGTTTAATCCTGATACTAAATACCTTGCAATCCCTTCCTCATCCATTATCCATTTATACTTATTATTGTATCTACTTTCCTTTATACTTGCTTTTTCGCATCCATTATCCTTTCCATCATTTCATTCAGCGCATCCTCCCCTCCAATCATCCTCTCTAACCATCTATCACTCGACCATCCAGTCCTTCTATTCGACTTTTTTCTACACTCAATCCATTCATGTTTACTATCCCTCCCGCCCTTCACTCCCACAATGTATACTTCCCTGACCAACCTTCTCCCTTCATACCTCAACACTTTCCCCTAAAATCTAATAATTTTATTCACACCATTTATCCAGCATTTATGTTTCTTAATCTTCTCAAAAACAATATCATTCCTAGTATTCCTATCCAATCCCAACATATTGTTTATATATCCAATCTGAACTCTCTCCATACTCTCTCTTTCCTTCACTGCTCACACATCTGCTCCATACGCCATTATATCTACTTTTTTTCTATTATCATATATCTCCTCACTTTCTCAATCATCTCATTCATCTCTTCCCATATCATCCGCATAAGTAAGATGTCATACTTTCATTCTACCTATCATTAGCCCACTCTTCTGCCCCCTTTCCAACACCCCTTCTAAATGAGACAAATATATATTAAACAAACATGCGCTCAGTGGCCACACCTGCCTTGCCCCCCTTTTATTCTGAAACCAACTAAAGCTCATATTTTATTAGACGTTATATTTTTTACTAAACGAAATTATTCTGTTTGATTTAACCTCCAACTAGTAAATTTAATTTCCTGGTACCTCTTAAGCCATTTGAACAAAAGCTCTAGTCGCAACCTCTCAAATGGGATACGTTATTTTGCGGACGGCTTACGGGCTTTCTAGTCTCAAAATTCTTCGTAGTTTTGAATGATTCATTTTGTAGTATCATTCTTTACATCAGCATTAGCAGGTTTCGCATTTATTGTTTAAATACCATTTTCTATAAAATAAGATTGAAAATGATGCCTAAAGAAATGATTCGTAATTTTTTATTGTTGTTCATGTATATTTTCTACTGGAACTGACTCGACGCATAATGAACAATGAACCACAATGAGCCATGTGACTAGCTGCATATTTTTGGATGCTGCTATTCCTACCAGCGGGACAATGCGTTGCGTAGTACAGTATGAGTAAACGGAATAAATGTGTTGGCTATGTATGATGCTGTATGGGAAAATGTGTGGCCTGCTTTGTGTTTAATTAAATATTCGCTCGCTGCTTTCATGAATGTAGAAAACTATGCTAGTGCGTTTGAAGTAGAAACCTTTATTTATTTATTTATTTATTATTCAGTTAGTTTTCATTGAACGATCGGAAAAGATATGGCGGAAAAGAACAATTCATCTGATGTATTATATATTGGGGAATGAGACACCACTAGTAATTTATTCAGCTTGTTGATATTTTAAAATACTTTGATGTTGTTCTTGTAGATAGTGCCAGTAGTCGTACATATTAAACAATACATGTTTATATTTAAAAATAATTTCAGTTAAAACCTCTTTACTTGTAGGCATAACAATCCTACTGTTATAAATTTATACGTTATAGAATTTGGAATGTACGAATGCTTTATGTTTGAAAACAAAGAAAATTCGATTCATATATTTCCTAACATGCATTCTATTTCTTCTGTTGCATTATGCGAGATAAAAGTATAGCTATTCTTTTACAGAAATACAATAGAATAGTTACGCCTCTTATCAGACATTATTCCTTTGACAAGAATCATATTTCAAAAATATTTCAATGGCTGCAAATAATAATACTTTCATTTAGTATGTGGAAAGTTTTCGTTTCAACAGTTTAAGTGATTGGAGTACAGTTGGCTCAAGATTATAAGTATGTCACTTAAATATATATTACGTTAATTAGTTATGATCAGAAGTCATACAACAATACAGTAAATAACTTATTTAAAAAGCCTTAAGATATTAAGAACAATAGAACGTGGACAGTAGAGGAGTATACCACAGTTAGAACAGTAGCAAACCACATTTTAGGTCTGCCTCCAAATTCATTGCAAATTATGCAAAGTACATTCTCCGTGAGTTTATGGACCACAGCACTTTAACGTAACTAACAAATTCGGAGGAATTTGGGGAATGTATACTTTCAAAAAACAATTTCCAATTTCTTCCAATTTCTTTACATCTTTTCTTGGTGTTCTGGCAACGACTTGATCTTTTAACGTAGGTATAAAATAAAACTTTGTTAAAATATTAAGTCACTGATTAAAACCACATTATGCCATTGGTATTGTTTTTACAGATTTTTAATAAATGTTTTCTAATGTACTTTTTCATAAACTGCTATTACTTTCAAATTAATTGAAATTGATTCCGAAGTGATCGCTACATACTTTGTGGAACAATTATTAGTAGTATGATATATACTAGTAGCGCATTTTAGTAGTATGATATATACTAGTAGCGCATTTTTGGGCTATTAAAATGAATGGCATTGCGAAAAAAAAATCTATGTGTTAAAGATGGAATAAATATTAGGGATATGCATGTGGAAGCGAGAAAGAAAGAGCGAGAAAGAGTAGAGAGGTTCATAAGCGGAAATTGCGAGAAACCAGAAGAACAGTGTAGAGCTTCCATTACATTACGAAAATCAAATATCTTGTTAATCTAAAAGCTCTCGGAAACTAGACGCACACACTAAATTATGTACAACAATCAGATGCATGCACTTCAGTTTAAGGAAGAAGCGTTATATTGAGACAAAGGAAACGTAATTTTGCAAGAAGAATTTGAACTCTTTAATGCTGTATTACAATCTAAAATGTGTTAGGATATAGACAACACGATTTGCTTTTAATTCATTAACACTTCTTAAATTATAGCAATGGGCTACACTATTCCGTGGAACACATCCTGGTAAAGAGACTCAGAGATACACATTGGCGGTTTATATAAAATTTATTGACATGACAAAGCCATAACGAAAAGCTAAAGATTACAACATGAGCTTTCATTCTTCTTTTCATTAAATTCTTTGATCCTGGTATTCCTTTTCCTATCTCGCATGGTAGGCATTTCAGTGTGCCAATTTTTCGTCAAAGTCACATCTGGCATTGTCGAGGTTTAGAGAAAGTCTGAAAACTTATTGTGTAATGCGTTTTCAAACTTTCTATAAGCGTCAACAATGCCAGATGTGACTTTGGCGAAACGTTAGCACACTGAAATGCCTACCACGTGAGAGATAAACCTAAAGACAAACAACTACTCATCAGATTATACTCACGAAACCTCAAGTTTCAATATTAATATAAAATAATAGTAATAAGACACTTATTGGCATCATGTATATACATATATTATAACACAAAAAAAACTTAAGTCTAACAATTTCAATTCCCTTCAAATTAATTCATATTTTATTCCCGTTCCCATACTATACTGCAATAAGGGAGAAGGAAGTTCATCTCTTAACATCAATCACCTTTTCCTCCTTATAATTTTATTTAGTATTTCTCCTCTCCTCTCCTATCCTAAACTAACTCTCATATTCTCCCCAAACACCCTTTCACCCCTTGCCTCACTCCTTTTACTACCTCAAACTATTCGGACATCTTTCCATTCACTCTCCCCCTAACTTTCGTTCACTCATACAAACCCTTTATCAATCTTACCAATCTATTTGATATCCCCTGCTCTATCATTCTCTTCCACAAGTACTCCCTTTCCACTCTATCAAATGTAGATTTGAGGTCCACGAACAACAAGTAAACTTTCTTTCTATCACCTAATTCTTGATTTATCACATAGTTAATTGTTACTATGTTGTCTGCGGTCCCCCTACCCCCAGAAAACAATTCTGTGTGTACGATAGAACCCCTTTCACTCTTACCTCCTTTTCCAATCTTCCATTCACAATCCTTGCATACAATCTGCATAACCCACTCATAATTGTAAGCCATCTTAAGCTCTTTACACTCTTCCTCTCACTTCTCTTATACACCAGTACAATCTCACCTTCCTTCCATTGTTCTGGCCCACTCCAGTTCCCATCCATATCCTACTTAACAATCTTACCAATGACTTCACCCCATTTAATTCAAACATCCCCACACCTCAACAGATATTTTGTCTGGCCCAGCTGCACCTCCTTTCTTCATCTTGTCTATCTCCCTCATCGCCTCGTCTGTACTTCTTTCTACTACTTCACTTCCCTCCACACAACACTCAAATTCTGTTTCACTTTCATTTCTAATTTCATCTTCATTCACTTTTCCAGACAATTCTCTCCTACATTTCTCTCAGTCATTCAATATTAACCCACATTCTCTCCTTTTCCCCCCATTAATCCACTCCTTCTCATATATCTCCATACCTCATTTTCACACTTCAAATTCCTTCCCATTTCTTTTTCTCTTTCCATCTTTCTTTTTATTACCTCTTTATCCTCTACTGTCCAATTTCTTTTTGCCTTATCGTACTCTTCCCATGTTCATTCTCGTTTCCTGTCCTTTCTTAATATTAATATCTCGCTCACTTCTGCTTTCTTCTTTATCCATTCTTCATCCACCTCCTTCCATTCTCCCTTCTCTTTCTATCTTTTATGACCTCTTTCCCTTTCATATAAATTCTTTTCTACCTCCCTTACAACATCTTCTATATGCCTCACCTCCTTCTAATTCCGTTCACTCAATCTCCACTCCATACCTCTCCTCATTCTCTCATTCCATACGTACCCTCTTTTTCCATTACTACATTTTGATCCTCATCATAATCCTCTTGCTCCTGTCCACCTATCCTCCACTCTGTCTCCACCGGAAAGTGATCAGATTATATATATAAATGAATGTTGGTATATATATTGGTATAACGTTATTAGACTCCGACACCGCTTGATCGGTCATCATGAAAATTGGAACATATATGTATCTTTCCTGGGAAAAGGTTATTTTTGTTGTAACTCTCCACTAGATGGCGCTGTAGTACATCAAGTTCTACACCGTTTAACCGATCGCCATGACAATTTAGATACGTAGGCATTTCAGTACGAAGAAAATTTTTATGCTATCCACTTGCTTGTAACCCACCACTAGATGGCGCTGCAGCACATCAACTTCTATAGCGTCCAACTGATCGCCATGAATGTCTTTCTCTTTACCTGTCCCCAGTGACCTTTAATTTTTCTCTGGATTATCAGTTGTAGTAGCTGGTAGCTGTCGTTGCGCATAACATGTCCGAAATACTTTAACTTTCTTATTTTGACGGTAACTATTACCTGTAAGCTTTGATTAATTTGTATTAACACTTCTATATGCTTGTTCTTCTTGTTGTCCATGGTGTTTTCAATATTCTTCGGTAAGTCCACATTTCGAATACTTCTTGCTTTTTACACATAGATTCTGTTAGTGTCCATGCTTCCGTTTCATAATATAGAACACTTTATAAGTAACAGCGTAATAAACGAGCGCGCAGTGAAAGATTGAAGTCTCGACATGTTAATACCTTCTTCATTTTTGTGAATGAGCTTCTAGAATGCTCGATTCTACATCAAATTTCCATTTAATTATTACTGTGTTCATTTACATAGCTCCCAAGGTAGTACGACGAAACCTTTCAATAAAGGTGTTGCTGACTATCAGACTGTCGTGCGTATAATTCATTCTTTCACAATTACCGTCAATTTTTTAAGCAGCGCTTGTAAGTCATTCAGACTGGTGGTGATTAATACGGTGATCATTAGTATATCTGAGGTTGTTGATCACCGTACCGTTTCCAATGAATCCTTGCATTTCCTCGGTTAGTGCTCATCAATTATATTTTCAGAATATATGCTCAAAAGAAGTGGAGACAGAATAGAGTTTTGCCTCAATCCTTTCAGGATTTTCAGGATGTTAACATATCGACGAATAGCTGAAGTGACGACTCATTCTTCAGTACTTTCAGTGTTTCAGTCAGGACAGCATTTGAACCTGGAGCTTTACCGCTTTTTGCGGATGCATAGCATATTCGACTTAGGTTCTTTTAATATCTATCCCGTTATCATTGATAATATTATGGCTTGCGCTTCTATTATCATTGAAGAGGCTTTCAACATATTCCTTCCATTCCTTCAGTTTTTCATTAATACATGTCAACAATATATAAGAAAATTAAATTGAAATCCCTAATTAAATGTAATGTTTAAAGTTACATACATTTCCCTTGCCTCTCATCAAGAATTAGGGTCCTTGTAATCTGTGCGTTTCGAAGGATAAAGTTTACGATAGTTTTAAATGGAGACATTCTATATGCTTGTACGAGATTCTCATAAAAATGATAAACTTAATCAGTTTATGCCATCACTAAATTGAGTTCAATGCGATAATTAAGCATAACTGAATTAATTAAAATTTAAATGGAAATATATGCATTAGTTATATATGTGGTTGTGAATATGTAGTTATGTATACAATAAGACCCCGTTTAAAGCTGTTTTGGTTTGTCTCCGAGAACTTTTTTCATTTATGTACACTAGTTTAATTTTTGTTTTGATTACTTTCTTTTATAAATGTTTTATGTCGTTTAAACAGACAGTGTCTTAAAAATTGCGGCCATCTGAGCATGATTTATTACCGATTCGTGATCTAAAGTTATTTTGTAAGTTGCCTGCAATTCACGGTTCTTCACTGTTAGTAGAAACAGCTGTGTTCAGTCACTGATTCTAATAGTAATAAAAACTACTTGATTTTGTATTTTGTAGTACAGATTTATTGAAATGCAGGTGCTGAACAACTAGATGCACGTGAACGTTAAACTGATATCGCCACTCCATTAACTCTGTCATCATCAACTATAGATTTTTGTTTTGTTTTGCGTAGGAAGTGGAGAATCTTCAAAAGACAACGGATGCCCGATGCATCCAATAGTGTGGGATTTTTACCCACTAAACTCCACTCCCTGTTGGGATATTATACTTAGGAG
>WYDF02093686.1:0-10823 GCA_009867245.2 Adranes taylori | reverse complement strand
ATATTATACAATGAAGACGGACACTTTCGCCATTGGAACCCTTAGCCACGTTCTTTCTCGTTCATGCGGAAATGTACGCACAGCCAATATAAATCGAATGTAAAGGGATTCTGGTTTTATAGCCACCAATCCATATACAATTAATTTTAGTAGGTAAGTAATATCAGCTATCACAACAAATGTCTTTAAAAAAACGACTTGTACAAGATGTATGACGTCATTTCATCTATTATTTATAAAGGATCTTCAGCATCTTCTTTAGTAGCATCGGGCGCAACGTTTAGAAAGCCACGTCCTTCCTCGCTACACTACAAGCCGGGCTGATGAAAGAATTGAAAATTTGTATTATGAATATTAACTTTTGGAACTGAATGGAACTCACATTACATACAGGTAAATGAAATGGATAAGTGACGATTTGTATCAGTTGATGATATATAGGTATTACAACACCTTAATCAGAAGAAGTATGTGAGACAAGGTAACATTGATATAATAGATATTATACAATGAAGACGGACACTTTCGCCATTGGAACCCTTAGCCACGTTCTTTCTCGTTCATGCGGAAATGTACACACAGCCAATATAAATCGAATGTAAAGGGATTCTGGTTTTATAGCCACCAATCCATACACAACTCACGAATGCAACCTATATATTATCAACTGATACAAATCGTTATTTATCCATTTCATCAACCTATGTGTAATGTGAGTTGCATTCAAAAAGTTAATATTAATAATAAAAAAATTTCAATTCTTACATCAGCCCGGCTTGTAGCGTAGCGAGGAAGGACGTGGCTTTCTAAACGTTGCGTCCGATGCTACTGTAAGAAGATGCTGACGATCCTTTATAAATAATAGGTGAAATGACGTCATACATCTTGTACAAGTCGTTTTTTGACATTTGTTGTGATAGCTGATATTACTTACCTACTAAAATTAATTATATATGGCTTGGTGGCTATAAAATCAGAACCACTTTACATTCGATATATATATATATATATATATATATATATATATATATATAAATTTGAGTTTAAATCTCCTAAGTACAATATTTAGCAATATCACAATAGCTTATATAGATTCACACCGAATAAATCTCATTATTCAAATTTGTGTAAACTTAAGTTTAATTGCAAAATTGGGAAATGTTACCAACTTACGACGAAATTTCGAGAGCATCATTCAAGTACAAGAAATGATAGCTTGTATACATATACTTACACATTATTTACTGGTAACTCCAACCAACTTGCTATCAATTGCAAAAAATGGATTTTATAGTAAGAGAGTTGTTTTGTAACGATACAATGATAAAAATACACGCTTTTAAGCGACTATAGAATGCACACGGTAGTTTGGTGATTGAACACGGCAACCAGAAGTCTTTTGCGATTTTTTCACAATGTATTATTAGATTGAAAAAGTTACATGCACTTGCCTGATGAGTACGCACATACATCGAAACGAGATCTCGTCGTTAGTCAATTTTGCAATTAAACTTAAGTTTACACAAATCTGGAAAGTCATGCATGAACATTGTATTACAAAAAAAAAAATAAGAAAGCAGCATGGTGGTTATGTAAAGAAAATAATAGCAGAAGGAAGATCCTGCTTTAATCGAATTAAATCATGTAACAAGGATCGTAAAACCTACTTTTGTCTTGAAAACTGAGTGGTGGTCCAAAAGAATTGTAATTCTATATTTTAGCGTCTCGCGTTCCAAATGTGATTACTGGCCAGTCTAGATATTTTTGAAACATTCCAAAGTGATCTCGCTGTATATTGTAAAAGTATAAAGAGAGAAATTGTAAACATTATCTGTAGACCGTATAATACCAGCAGAAGTTATACGCTTTATGGTCAAATTAAAATTTTAAAATTCAATTATGAACACTTTGTTTTTTATGGCCTTTTTTCTTTACTCATAAAATGGAAGTATGTTGAAAGAACCTGTACACGTGAGGAATATTGTTTCTCAGAAATTATTTATTATCTCTAAGCATATAATGAAATGTATCGATAGTATGTCAAATTTATCGATAAAATTGTCCAATCTAGTCTTAATGTAATTATTTTATGCAGTTTCTATTTCATATAAAAATTGGCTGTAATCCAATAAATTATATTCCTACATTATAAATTTCTTCTTGTTTATAATTAATCTCGTTTCGGTAACGAGAGCCCAGATTTGAAAATCCTTGAATATATTTATTAAACATTGTCAATTATGTCAGCACGTGTGTAGATATCCGTAAACTTTGTTAATGTCGATCGCGTTACGCTCAACTGACGTGCATTGTATCTAATTGCCCTGCGTGAAATCAATTTTCGTGCTCTCTCGAATTAAAGTAATGCAGTTTGTAAAATACAAGGGCTAAATTGAAAACATTGTACAAGTTGTTTTACTTTATGCATTTGAAAACTACAGCGACCAAGAAAATAAAACATTTAATATAATTAAATCAGCAATTTTTCCAGTGCCTTTATAGGTTTTCGTAGAATTCGTAGTGTTCGAATTTGTTTGGAATCAAAATTGTATCTCTGTTAAGATAATTATTTTACTTAAATACATTTCAATTCTATATTCCATACTGCGGGAGTTTATTTATCAGTTTTTTCAGAATTGATAATATTTCGGGTTCTTCACTTTCAATTTTCAGATTCCAAACAAAAACATTTCAAAATTTCAATCAAAAACAAATCGAAGAAATACTAAATATCACGTAAATTTGAGGGTTTCAATAACCAATATTTATCATCGAAAATAGATTTATTGTTTATTAGCATATTTTCAAACTAGATCAATACAGTTCTGCATTCGATTAAATCGATTTTCGAAGTACTATTTCCACTCCGATTGAGATAACAAGCGTTTTGAACGAATCAACCGTTTCTTCAGGTGTTGAAACACGTTGAACCCCGTCGCAATTTATTTGTGATTTACGGGAATAAAAAGAAGTCATTTGGTGCCAAAGCAAGACTAACGACGAATGGCCAATCAAATCGATGTTTTGAGTGCTCATAAAGCCTCTTGTTTGAGACGATTAATTCAGTTTATATACATATAATTTGTTCCTGGATCAAAAGAATATTATTTTTGATTCCATTCAGTTTTATAAATAAATATATATATATAAGTATCTTTTTATTTATTTTATTTTTTATGAGACGGTGATCAATGATCCGCCTTCGGTGGTTGGTTTTCCTTATTTCTCCAAAGACTTCTGGCAAACAAATGATTGTGTACCATTCAGAATTAAGCGTTAGATACACGATTCTTTACCTCTCACGATGTCATAGACATGTTTTGAAGCACCACGATCGTATTTTGTGTGCATTTCTTTCGACCAATTGACACGAGCCTCTTTTTGAGCGATTGTCAAATTATATCGGATCCAACGCAAACAAATGTTTGACACCAAAATGGTTATTCAATATTAAATGTATGCTGGTCCTATTAATGCTCAAGAACACCTCAATTTCACGATAAGTCACAGGACAATCTTATAGTATCAGTTCATGCATAGCATCAATGTTTGCCGTAGCAACAACCGGTTTTGGACGACTCTCACAAAACTCGTCGTTCAGCAATCTAAGGCCACGACTGAATTCGGCAAACGATCGAAGTGATTCGATAGTTCAGCAAACTATTGATAAACACTAGTCCTTGATGGCGCTTCATGCTCAAAAGTCGAATTAAATTCATCGATACACTGTTGTTGAATTAATCCAAGTTGAAATTTGTAAAAAATAATCGTACGGATATGTTCATGATTTAATTCCATTCTTATAGAGATGAATTTTTCGAGTTACTGTAAACAACTCATATACCGTCAAAAATGGCAAAGAGACATCAGTTTTGTCAGCTAGCAGCACTAGGATTACTAAATCCAGAAATATAAAAGGCAACCCTCGTACGTGACCTAATACAAATTGGAAAACATCTCCATTTTTTCTCTCCAGCAAAAAAAGCAGATTTTTGTAATTGAGTCGACAGTAACTTCAAATTCTACTATCATTCAACTAAAACGAATTAGGTATTTGAAGGCGGAAACTGGTCAGATGTACTACAGCCAAGGTTCCAAGATGATATACATCACAGTAGAATTATTGGAAAAAGAACGTACATATACACTTTTCAGATAAATATGGCATTCAGGTGAATCAGGTTTCATTCATGTAATTCAGGTTTTGTCAAATCTCGTACCAAGTTCACCGAAATACACTCCGAAATACATATGTAGGAAAATCTAAATTCGAAGTAGAAATTATTCTTTTGTAGCTATTTCAAATTAAAGATAAGGCGTAGAATATAGAAACAAATTTCAATGAGTTTCTGATGACCTTAATCGATCATCTGAATGAGTATGGTATTATAGAAGCATATTTTGTAAAAGATAACGTACTTTTTCATAGAAGTATGAAAAATATAAATCAAACTGAGAATCATGGACATAATATTCTTCCGGCATATGTCAATTTTAAAATCCTGATGAGCTACTTTCTCCATGAAATTTTATTTATTTAAGGCCTGCCTGTGGAATACCAATCAATAGCACTGCACTCAAACGACTTACTGTACTTTCTCTGATCGTTTAGTTCCAGATTTCCTGATGAGATCGTTTTTGTACCAATTCAGATTAAGATTTCTTGTTCTAAATAGGTTTCTACTTCTGGATGCCAATGCTTCACACTCACATAAGATGTGCTGAGATGTCTCGCTTTTCTCCAGGCACAGCCGACACTCTACTTCAGCAGTGTGTACGCCAATTTCCTTCATATATACCCTCAGAGGTGCGTGTCCTGTTAACATTCTGATATTACTCCTGCCTGATTTTGTCCAGCAGTCTACGTGTTTTTGAAGGGTTCCGTTTCCTATTGTTTCCCTGGTGGACCTACATGTATTCCCAGAACCGGTTTCGGACCAATATCCTCTCTGCTAATGCATCTGTTCTTTCGTTGCCTACAATGCCCCTATACGCAGTTGCTCATATCAGTCTAACTGAGTTGGTCATAGCCAGTCTGCATAGTGCACTGATGCATTCGTTCGTCACTCCAAACATGTTTCTGGCGTTGTTAAGTGCCCGAAGGCCCTATGACTGTCTCTTACTATTAAAATCCGTTGTTTATTATCTGTTCTTTTTATGACTTCCTGTACGCAATGGAGGATTGCATATATTTCGACCTGAAAAGCTGTCGCAAATCTGCCGAAATGGCAAGACATTTTCCATTTCGGTGGTTCTCCGTACAATCCTGCTTCCGTATTTCCAGAAGCCCTTGAACCGTCTCTGAACAGATTATAGCAGATTCCGGAAAGATAGGAGGGTCTTCTCTCCTCAGACCTGTGTCCTGAATCTATAATGACCTCATAGTCATCTATGAATCTATGATGACCTCATAGTTTCTATGTATATTGTAGAATAGAGATATACAGTCCGAGTTCATTTCAAGTATTTCATCCCCTGTAATTTTAATGGATGGCCTGCTGTAAGTTATGGATGGCCTGCTAGCTGACTCGTACAGCTAATGCAATAAGTAAGGCTTCAGCCCCTATGCTTTTCCATACATACGTCTCATAACGGCGAAAGTTATAACCGCTCTGTCAATGAACTAAGGAAAACTTTATAAATAGCCGGAGGGCTTAGACTGATCGAATACAGTTTTTCATTTCTTTTATTTTGAAAATCCGCTATAATTTGAAACACTTTATACTCAAATAAATTTTTCTAAAAATATTTTACTGTAGTGCTTTTTATTTGCTCACATATTTGTGTACATTGGGTACGCAGTAAGATTGTGGTCATATATTTTGTGTACATTTACACATAAGTACATTGTACAAACATTCGAGTACCTTATTCTCAACTTTTCTTTAGTATATATTTATGTCAGTGCTTTCTACTCAAATTGTGATGAGTGGAAAGCATTTATATTTGATTATATTGTTTCCGAATATTTTCAGTACATTTGTGTTTGATTACATTGTACTCAATGACGGATGTAGCTGTTAATCTTCACTTTTTAATATAGTACAGTGTTTCTCTTAATATTACTTTAACAAATTTTTTAACTAAGTTTTTAGACAGGATAATTGCATCCTTTATAAAGTAGTGCAACAAATTCAGACATTATTCAGTCCTCCATAGTATTATACTATTGGAAATGTATATGAGTATCGTACTCTAACGATACATTGAGAGAAAGTTCCCCAGTTATAAAAACTGAAATAAATTAGAAATTCTTAACAATTTGTTATATACTTGTAAGATGTTTATTAACAATAAATGTTGATATTAAAGTACTAAAATCCGAAATATGTAGGATTAGGTTATAAATAGTTTGGGTGTCGGAATTTGGAACAAAAAAGTACGTGGTTCCATATTCAGTCATTGTGCAGAATTAAGTGTTAAGAACAAAATTTTGCACTGCTCTTAATAATGACAGGTACTGCATGAGTTGCAAGAGCTTTAAATCAAAGGCCAAAAAGTATTATCAATAGGATAAAGCCTAAAAGGAAGACAATAGACGAGTAATAGATGTCAGAATGGGCATGCCGCTGTCTACAGGCGCTAAAAAATATAATGTGAAACGCTGCCACATTACTATTAAAAAAAAATTGTACGGCGACAGTTTTTTGTTGCCGGCGGTAGTTAGGCCGGCTTAGACAAATTTTCTACTAAAATCTTTAGGAATGGAGAATTTTCTACCAGTAAAAAGCATCCTTTCGTACGCTACAATTTTAAAGAACAATATCGCATCACGTCCCTGCCAAGATTCAAAGATTCTATGATAGGGAGCTCTCCAATCAGATTTAATGTGCAAACAAACAACGAGCTGCAACCCCCTTCTACAACAGACCAATCACGGGAATTGCGTCGGCAGCTTTTACACGGAAAACGTTCAAATGGCGTACGTTCCTTTCAAACAACAGAAAAATCTGGTTAGCCGTAGGTGACGTGACGCCTTAAAATTTCATCGAACCCATTAAGAGTTGTTTGTTAAAAATACGATAGCATCGGAATCTCGACCAGACTCAGGCAAAGTTCAATAAACACATTAAGAGTTGTTTGTTAGAAATCGGAAATCGTAAATTATTTCGCCCAGGCAGCGGCAATGAACGCAGAGTTCATTAACACTATTAAAAGTTGTTTACTTGAAATTGGATATCGTAAAAGCGAAATCCTGGAATGCATAGAAAAAAAAAAGAACCCACAATTCTTTGTTTATCTTCAGCATTCAAATAAGCTAAAACTTGAAGAACCGTGGGCCTAAGTGCAACACGTGTTAGGGAATCATTAATTACTCTTAATCCCTGTTTAACATTAATCTCTTTCGAGCAAAACAGTAAAAGAAAGGACCACCGAAATGCGAGTGATATGTGTTCTGCACCTCTCTTTCTCTTCAACTTCTCTATATGTGCATAGGAATGCAGGTGTTGCGTGGCTTTATGCAGTTGGCTCTATCTCTATCTCC
The DNA here is from genome assembly GCA_009867245.2 of Adranes taylori. Lineage (NCBI taxonomy): Eukaryota > Metazoa > Arthropoda > Insecta > Coleoptera > Staphylinidae > Adranes > Adranes taylori. The sequence continues at coordinate 3,337 of WYDF02093686.1, read as the reverse complement.
TTCCTCAATGTGCAAGGCTAGTTGCTTCCATCTTTCTCCTTATCTCTCTATGTGTAAGGAAGTGGTAACGTTGCATAGCGTCGCCAGTGGTCAACATCTCCCTATACGCAGAGTTCAATGACTGCTAGCAAAAAAAAAACTTCTAGCATTATACATTGTACAACTTTTCGTCGTTTAAATTATTTTTATAATTTATCAATTCTTGATTTATTTGTTTGATGGGGTTTCTGTTTTGTTAATTAGCTAATGATTGTTTAATTGACTGTTTTATGCCATTTATCGACTCTGTTGGAGGCTATATACGACACGGCGATAATAAAGTAAAAAATATTCGACGGATAAAAGTGGCGCACCTACAGTTTCATCATCTAAAAAAGAGCTGTACTAAAGAAGAGCTGTAGTGGGTAATGATTGGTTTTGGTAATTGGTTAACTATTTTTTTCACTTACAAAAAAATAGTTAACCAATTACCAAAAATTTATTTTTTCAAAATATCGAACGAATTATGTGTAATTACCATCAACATACCCTTTTTAAAATCAACGAGTTTGGTATTAATCGCCATCCAGAAATCAGTGAAAGAATTGCACAAAATTTAACTAATACTAGAGCTACTGTTTTAAAACATAGTAAATGACTTGCTATTGTTTTAAAAAAGAGCTACTATTATTTAAAGAATAGTAGCTCTTTAAGCAGTCTCGTTTGCGTACAAAAAGTTTTTAACGCAAACGAGACTGCTTCCTTTCACCGAAAAGAACGAAAGTATTAGCTAAAAGACCGGTTCAAGAAGATACGTTCTATCACTCAGGAGTTCAAACCCCAATAATGGGCAATTAAAAATCAACATGATTGTTTGAAATCAGAACTAGACCAAATTGCATCGGTCTGGAAAGATTACTGTGGTAACCTGTATGCTGACCAGAATTCTATTTGTGGAGACCTGGGGAATAAAGAGGAGAAACCGAATATACTGTTAGATGAGGTGATAGCCGCAATTGACAAATTACATATTGTATCATACGATTTGAAAAACAGGCTTATGGCCAGTGGACTAGTCGACAGTGATATCACATTCCAGCAAGATTATGTTGCACATTCTTCAAACGAGACTATAAGCCTTCCTGCTCCTTCAAAACCTTCCCAGAACAAGCCGGATTTTTGAACGGACAAATTTTCAATGCGAGTCAGCCTATAGAAAAGGCCCGAGAATACTCGGTACCGATTAATCTGTGCTTTGTAGATTACAAGAAAGAGTTTGATAACGTTTGTTGGCCCAGGTTATGGACGACTTTAACAGAATTTGGACTGCCATGTCATCGCTCTCGTTAAAAGCCTTATCGCTCTCGTTAAAAGCCTGTATGAGAATTCCCAGGCGGTCATTCAAATCGATAACACATTATCCGAAAAATGTTGCATTAGGAAATACATTCGTCAACGTTACGTGCTTTCACCTCTACCCAACAACATATATAGGAAAGTAGTGATTATATATATGAACAACATATATAGGGAAAGGAGGAAAGTAGGGACGGAGGAGTGAAGATTAGTGGAAAGCGCTTTTCAAACCTTCGATTTGCGGATGATACTCTTTTGATAGCTAACAGCATCGAAAAACTTTTAGAGGTTCTTCTAAGACTTGAAGACTATGGGCTCAAAATACGTGCCAACAAGACGAGTCATGATAGTAAACCGAGATAACGAAAATCAAAGATAACCTACAAAAATAGGGAACTTTGAAGTTGTCGAAAAATGTGTGTATTTCGGCGCCATGCTTCATGTCCGGCTCTTGCGAATTGGAAATAAAACGGCGAATTGAAATTGCCCGCTCGACCATGATAAAACTAACAAAAATCTCGAAATATCACTAGGAAAACGGAGGCAAGGCTTGTAAACGCCCTAGTTTTTTTCCGTTTTCTTTCGTACGCTTCAGAGACCTGGGTAATCCGTTCCAACGAGATTAACTTGTCAAATCAAAACATAAACTATTAGGATGCATCACTATGCATGCTATTTCAATGTCATGTACTACGGTATTCAAATAATGTATAATACTTGTTATATAGCAATCAATGCAGTTCATCAAATTATGTAAACAAATTCGTGTGCGTTAAAAATGCACACAATTCATATATTTATTATTTAGGAAAAATGACGTACCTTTATTGTTTAAATATAATATAAAAGGACTGATTAAGTTTAATAAATTGAGATTAACTTGTTAGCATTAATACTGTATGTTTTACTCAAACTACGTCGATCTAACGGTGCTCCACAATAATTAGCTAATTTTTTCTCTAATTACGAGCCAACAAAAGAATGACATACAATTACCATTTTATTCAAAGGCATTATAAAACACGCAACAAATAAGAAATTAACAACTTAACCATTCAAACCCAATGATGGCTGAAGAGGATGATAAATTCTAAAGCCTCCATCAAATAAATTCTCCAATCTCCTATTTTAAACCATTTTCGTGGAGTTTAGTGGGTACAAGTCCCACACTGTTGTGAGCACAGGGTACGCTTCCTTATTTCATAATTCTCCACCTCTCTCATGAAAAATTACCTCAGCTAAAAATTGGAAGAAGAGACGAAGTTATTTTTGATCTTATATTTAAAAAATATAACATACAATAACTTATTAGATATAACAATGTTTATATATATTCTTTTTTTTATATATTTCGTATTATAAAATTTTTCTACTATAGTTCAATCAATTAAGTGATGATGTATTTATCTCTGTGTCTGAATATAGCACATCTACTGTCGGAATTACACACTTATCGAAATTTATTGTCAGAACTAAGTACGAAAACATGTAAACTTTATTTTTATCAAAATCGCATTTGATTAGATAAAAAAATATATGTCATGTTTATTTTGCTTATAGAATTAAGCGAAATAAATAGTGACTAATAGCATTTGTTATTGCAATATTTTTTAGTTTATTTCCCAACACTTAAATAATTAAGTAAATAATTTCTTATAGTGTCTGAATATGGTACACTACCTTACCTCCTATGGATCCGCGTCTGATTATACTGAAATGGTTTTCGGTAGATTGTAAGATTTGTAATCAAATACTTCGTACTTTATTTATTTATTAAATTTACGTAAATACTGCCCAACATTGACACCCAGCATGTAACTGATTTGCATTTTGTGACTACTATTAAAGGCTTCTCCACCTTTAATGACTGCTATTAGGGGCATCTCATACATAGTACAATTGGAGGGCTTTTGTTAATGTCAGGAGGACCCGCAAAAATAATATGCCTGCTTCGATTTTAATCCGATTATAAGGGTCGAACGTTGATTTTGTAATTTTCTGT
>WYDF02093675.1:0-10823 GCA_009867245.2 Adranes taylori | reverse complement strand
AGCTGGAATTCAGCATCCCAGCTACAACTCTAAGAAGTTAGAGAACAAGGCAGATGCCTTACAAAAAGGAAGAAGAATAAGAAGAAGACGTAGTGAAAAGTTAAGCAACTGTTAAACATTATAAAATGTACATCACAGTAAAAAGTATGAATTTCTTATTAGGAAATTATGTCTACTTGTAATAATTACAGACGATAGATAAAATTAATTTTGATGATAGATAAAAGCAAACAAACAAATACAATCAGCGACTGAAGAATCATGTTTTGTTCTTCCGACGACGGGCAAAGAATAAGTTGCACGGAGCAAACACTTCCAAATTATGAGGAAAGTCGTACTTTGCATGTGGGAAAAATAATTAATAAGTGATAATTATAAAACACCTTATTGTATCAAAAAGGCAGATACTAATTACCCTTGCTGAGTATTCATTTCTGTGAGATATACATAAAAATTATTAATCAGTAGTACCGAAATATTCCGATTTGTTATAGATAAATTGCTAATAATCTAGATCAAAGTTAGAAGGGCCAATTTATACAGAATCAGCATCACTTTAGGAGTTTGTACGGAAAATATCGCAGTGGCAAACGCCCAAACCGCTGTAATTGGTTAGATAAAGTTTAAACAAATCATGCTATTGGAAAACTGCTGGAAAACTTCTCTTCGATTCCCTTCCAAAGTTTGATCGTATAAAACCTGAGGGTTTTCTGCGACCAAAAAAGTCAGTTTTGAAAACCATTACGCGTGAACTATTTTCATTTAATTTATTCTGACTTAATTGAACTTTACTTTTTCCTGATTTAATTTCATGCTGTTTTATTTGAAAATGTATTTAATTGATTTCGCATTGAAATGAACTTATTTTATTTTACTATTCGTGAAATTGTCTTTTAATTTTATTATTTTATTTCATTGGTTTCAACTTTACTAATGTTGATTTAACATTTCTTTTATTCCATTATACTTACGTTTGTTAAATGTTCTTTTATTTCATTTTCCTATAACTTATAACTATTTCCTAAAGCAAGTAATTGTATGCTTTAGTACATTAAGTTAAAGATAATTAACCAAAGTGAATAAGGATAATTAAACAAAGTAAATAAAGATAAGGTATTCAAGTGCTTGATCAACTGCTGTTCCTGGTTTGGTGTGAACTTGTTCCCACTTTATAATTCTTCTGGAATAATTCTATCCCAGTCGTTTTTGCACTACTCCATACCTTATCCGCGAGAAAATTGCCGTCCCTAGTGCAACGTGACAATATATGCAAACGAAGAATTAAATCAGAACCGATTAATTTGAATGAAGTGGAAATGGAAACTCCGAAAATTATTAAACCAATACTGCCGATTGACACCGTTCAATTGAAGCTATAAGAATAGGCTTCAATTTAAAAAAGATGGGACGAATTATGTACACGCCTAGTAATATAATAAGAATAGGTGTTAGGAACGTAGACTATACTAGAATCATACATATTTAATTAGCGAATTACAAATAGTTAAGTAACTTCATTGAATATGTGCATGGCACGTGTAGACATTTTCACACATACATGTAAATCACGGCGATTTTATAAATACAAAGAACCATAGGCGCCTTATTAGTTTTGACTTTCCGCTTGCCAAGGAAAGCCGTACGCAAGTGTACATAGGAAATTGCTCCGCAATTTCATCATTATTGTATAGATCTTACTCTCTTGGTATAATTAAAATGTAGTGCAATTAATTAATTAATATATAATTTTTTGTGGCTCCAATTTTGTTCTACCTTGACAAATTAGTAGCTTAATAATTATTATAATCAATTCACTTAAATCAACATTATTTAACTAATTGAAATAAATATTTTATATTGTAATAAAAGTATCTTCATTTCATAAACGTGATTATAATAGATGAATGGCTTAGTATTGTGATAGGAATCCATATTATAAAGTGTAACTAATTAAAAAACGTAATTAATTTCTAAACAAAATAATTTATTAATATTATTATAAATATTTGCTTAATCTTGTGAAATATATTGAACTAAACTAAGTGCCCTAGCAAAGCACTTTAGAACATTGTAATTAAGAAATAAATGAAGTCAAAACCACCTCAAATCTTCTAATTTTTTTCTAAAGTTATTAAATAAAGTTTTTTAGAAAACTCGGTTCATTTCGTGGAACCATAATTCACGAAGTGATGACTAGAGCCTTCTAAAATTTTTCAACTTTATTAGTTTACGATAAAAAATTATTCAACCAAATATCTTAAACTTGAAAAGTAATAACGCCTATAAAAAATTACAACGTTTTTATGAACAGCATAAAAATATTCTTACAAAATCGTAAAAAGAATTATTGTCCTTGTCATATTCTTAAACTAACAATAAAATGTTTATGGATAGAATATGTAAATGAGTCACGTTTATAGCATAAGCATTTTATTTAACGTATGACATTTCTCATATTTCTGAAACTTTTCATATTCTTATAGTTATGTATGAGTAAATTTTAGTTTATTCAAACAATCTTTATAAATTAATTAATATTAATTTTTACAAATGTAAATAATTTTTGATTAATCTTATCCCCGGAGCTTGTTTAATCCTAGAAACGTAATCATACTTCCGTAGCTATATTTCAATAGCTATTACGTAAAAAAAATTCGAGTAAAAACTTGAACAATTTTTCACAAACTCATTAATGGATTCATATTTTCAATTTCACATTTCTAATAAAAAAATTATATTGCGCAGTAGACCTTATTAAACAAGTTACCAATTGTCATAAAAATTTGAATTAATGTGAATTATTTAAACTTTTTCTTTAAGAAATATTTACATGTAAAAACTTTTCATTAATTAGACCTCAATTATTTTTAAAGATGTAATTGTAAAGTTTCTTGATTAGAACATTCATATCGCTACCTAAAACTTTTTGAATTAATGACTTAAATTAAAAATTTGAATTTATTGTTGACAAGCACCGCCAGAGGGACTGTCAAATTTATTATCTTTGGATTCTTCATCCGTTATAAATTAGATGAAACAAACAAGCCGTCAACATGGCGGTCAGGTGCTAAATGAAATAGATTCATTTCACTGAATAATTATATCATCCTAATAACGCAAGTTATTAGATATGTATAAAATTAAGTAATAAATTTTAATAAGCACTTATGTAAAATTATTTTCCAAAACTACAACATGAGAATGAAGTATATTGTTAACATTCCGTAGTTAAACTAAACATTTAAAAAGGTACGAATTATTTGTTCTGCTCAACTAATTATATATAATAAGCTATTTATTCAGTCCTTCTGAAGAAGGGATAATTATTTCCCCGAAACATGCGAAGATATTGTTTTTCCTATAAATGGATGCAATGTATAATAAATGTTTTAGAACACAGTTGTTTCACTAAATTGTTATTTTCGACTTGGAGGCAAACTGTGTTGTATCCGTATTAAAACTTCATTTATAACTTTTTCAATTCCTACTTATTCTTGGGTCAGTTCATATATTCTTTTCTGTCTTTCATGTTCCATATTTTCCAATTCTATTAGCGTTCCCTCAAGTTCCTTTTTCTCATGATTCCATTTATTCTCTATTTCATACATCTCATTCCACATACTCATATTTCATTCCGTATGTCTCTTACCTCCACCTTAGTTTCCTTCAAATTCCTAATTTCAGCCTTTATTTCCTTCAATTCGTTTAATTGATCCATCTGAACCATCGTCATTTCATCTCTCATTCTTCCTCCCTCCCCCTACTTGCATCCCAAACATTACTCTTTTTTTCCTGATCCAACCCGGTTCAGATTTTCTACGCAGTTACCCTCAATGAATAATTATATGCCTCTTTTGTTTCATATTAATTTTTTTTTAATTTTTACTTATAATTTCCGTGGACTATATGACGACCTATTCTAATTTTTTCTCGACTCTTCTAGGTGAGAAGCTGTATCTTGTTGATCGGAAAATATGTTAATTAATTTTTAACAAGATGTGCTTTTAAATTTACTTGTAAAATAGTTACGTTATTAATTTTATTATACCCAGAATGTAGATAATATCGTACATTCAATATATTACAAGCTAGTAACACCACCAATCCTAACGCAACAATCATTTTAGCTTTACGTAGCTTTACGTATTTTATTAGATCAAGCAGGTCGAGGTTTAATAATTCTACGACTTATAAATATTTGTTCGTTTTTCACTTGAGGTTAAATCCTTAGAACGCAATCTTCAAAAATTGAATTTGTATCATTTCCTATATTTTCCCTTCTATATTAAGTCATACGCCATTTTAAAGATTTTCTTATCTTATTGCATTTTTTTCAATATTTTTAATTTTATTTGTTATTTAGATGCTACATAACGTCATAGATTGCAACTATAAGAATTACTTGTTCTCTGAGACTCATCTTGACAAGTTTAGAAATTGGTTTCTGCGTATCCAAAAATTTTGCAAAATATATTTGAGGTATATGGGTCGTGCGTTCAATCTAGATTGTATATTTTCTGAAATAGTTAATTATAATAGTGCTACAAACTCGCCATGTCAGCATATTGTACATAGCCTCTCATAGCCCCTAATCGACTAATTAAATAAAAGAAGCAATTAATAAAATAATTTACACCGGTGATGAAAGGTTGTCAATCTTACCTTAAGAACTAAATAGCTGAACTAAATTGTATATTGGATAATAATCGAGACATGGCTAATGTGCTAATGACACACAGTTAGTTAATAAGTTTTAAAAACTGCTAGTAGGACTAAGAATTGTAAAGTTGACAAGAGGTATTTCAATTTAAAAAAATTCAAAGAATTGAGTGTTAATCAAGCTTTAACCTTTAGCAAAGCTGGTAAAGGGAATTTCCTGATAGTCTTATATGATTCAGATTACATCAAATTGGTTGAAGAATTTTTAAGTGAGGGAGGCTTTAATAAGTTAAATAGTGACCCGAATAAAAATTTATTATAGCAATTGAAACTTATTATATTTCATATACCATCTACGTATGTAATACGTATAGGTTTCATGTAGGATTCATGTTTTGAAATTGGTGCAATCCATTAATACGCAATTCAAATAAGGGCCACTCCAATATGGACCACCTCTACTCTCAGGACAGCTATGCACAGAAAAATCCTCGCGAGAGGCACGTTACAATAGATTCCAACCGGAACAAAAGAAACACAGGACGGATAGCCATCGTAACGACTCCTATTCGCTTAGTTATTTTAAAGAGATATTTGGCGAATTCGAAGATTCGGAATAGTCGGAACGCATGAGGGCGCTCCCCGATCGCGCCTATCCAAATGGAACTGGAACTAGACAGAAGCTGCACCTAGGCACAGTAAGTTTAGACATCTAAGCGAAATTTACCATGACAATATGTATTTGCAGCATTGATGTAAACATACGTGATGACGAAACTCAAGAGTGGCAAGGAGAATGGCTGATATAACTTTTGAACGAGAAGAGTGAACTGTTCCAAGAGACAGCACTACCCACCGATCACGTAGAACATTATAGAGATACGAAGGAAAGCCAACCTATATCCCTTACGCCGTATCGCTTATCTGAAGCGCGCAAGAAAGACTTAAAATTTCGATCATGCTAACACATGGGATTATAGAAGAGAGTACTACACCTTGGATTGCACCCGTGGTCATGGTACCACAGAACGACGGCAACACAAGGGTCTGCGTTGACTACCGCTCTTTAAATGCAGTCACCGTCCCGAACCCATTCCCTTTGGCCAGAATAGATTATTTGTTACATCCGGCCAAAGCAATGGGATGTATCACTATGCTCTAATTGCGCAGTGGTTATTGCCAAGTCGCCAATCCAGAAAAAGATCGTTGTAAGACAAACTTTATCACCCCTTTTGGTGTCTACCATTTTAACAGGATGCCCCTCGGACCTCACAATACTCCGCAACCTTCCAGCGGCTAACTGATCGTCTGAACATTGAAGTATCCCATGTAAGAATATTAGCATATCTAGATGATATAATTTTGTTATCAAGCAGCCGACGGATGCACTTACAAGAATTACCTTATCTATTTAACACATTATTGGTCTATCGTTGGGAGTCAATCGCGATAAGACGCATGAAACATAAATTACATAGACCACGTCATTTCCAAATAAGGAATACACACGGATGCGGCGAAACTAGCCGCCATTAGTAACATGGCGACCCCCCGAAATGTGAAACATCTCTAAACCTTTCTACAGACATGCAATTGGTATAGAAGTTTTATACCTAAATTCTCACATATTGCCAAATCCCTTTCAATCCTGATCAAAGAGGACGCATCGTGGGAATGGAGCGCGAAAGAAGAGACCGCCTTCAACAAGTTAAAACAGTTATTATGTACAGCTCCCATGAAAAATGGTTCAATTTTTCACAAAAAAAATGCTCAAATTGTTCAAACATGAACAATTTTTCATGTAAAAAGTTTTTCCTAAAACAATTTTTTGTTGCCCAAGTAATTGCGAAAAGAATTTTCAGTGTGTGTACGTATGTGTACACGTACGGATGGATGTATGTTCAAGAATTTCTCCTTCCCTATGGGACTGATCTGGATAAAATTTGTTAGACATGTGCAGACGGTGATTCCGCAGGACGGGTTTTTTCATGTTTTTTAATAAATCCAATATCGCATTGAGAAAAGATTTAGACCTTGAGGCTTTTAACCGACCTACGGGAATTGCTGATTACAGTTCTTATAACAAGAAAAAATAGGTTGTGAATAATGACACATTGAAAAATCCATCATCATGGTTTGCTGGAAAGTCTCTTATAATGGAATTACCGATTTACATTTTTATGAAACCATCGTCTAAAGCTCATATAACAAAATATTCTGGAAGCCATTGTTACCGCACTTAACGATCATCTCTTTCAAAATCAAACTTGGATTATCGAACAGGATTCCTCGCCGACCCATAAGGTAAAAACCATCCAGGTCTAGCTCTAGTGCCATATTTCGGATTTCATCAGCACTGAAAATTGGCCGTGTGCTAGTTAAGGCTTAAATCCGTTGGACTTCTTACGTGTCTAGGTGTTTTTAGAGGCTGTTTTACGGGTTATTTCATGAGCTATTTTTTTCTCAGAATTTTCATATTCAAATTAGGAGGCTGAAATTTTGCACACACATAGTACCACACGATTTTATTTGAAACATTTTTTCTAAAATCATAATTTAACATATATACAAGCTGTTTTTTGTTATTCTAACTTTGCGGTACATTTTCTCACAAACTATGCGAAGGGTTTTGATTAAATTTTTGGTGTTCAAAGTTCCTTTAATACTTAAGCGAGTTTAAAAATTCGCACATCATAGCACCGGAATAATTTGATCTTGAAAAAAAATGTATTACCCTAAATATCTCAGTTCCTATGACAGTTGGAAACATGAAAGTTGTGCAACGTATGTAAGTCTAAGGGGCCTCAATATTGTCAGTATGAGCCAATGAATATACTTAACCGATTTTGAACAATAATTTTTTTTTCTGAAAGTTTTTAGTAAACCCTGTATATTTTTTAGATTTTGGTAGCCGTTGTAATTCTGTTTAAAATAATAACGCACATTATGGGCCTCACTCTTATCGTTTCAAAGATATGACCCTTAATATCTTAAAATTTCGCAACTTGCCGCCATGGCAACCGACATTCAACAATCGTTTTATATACATGTAAGATATACGTACAAGAAAAATTATTTTACGTTGTATGAGATATATAAACTGCTTTTGCACTTGAATAAATGTTGCTAAAAGTGTCGGGTGCACATTATAATTTTGACAGATTTCAAAATGACTTGCGAAAATCACTATTTTATTGAGAAGTTCAGTTTTAAAATTAGAAGATTGAAATTTCGCATAATATATTATATTATGCGTCGAATGAAAGTAGTGCTATCCCTGCAAGTGGTATAGAGGGCGGCGTTGCTACATTTAAAGTTTTACAAACTTTTTGATATATCTTAGGAACTATAAATAGTAGGACACTTGAATAAACCTTATTGTATAAGCCACCAATAGCTCGTTCAATTTTAATTGAAACATTCTTTTATAAAATAACAAACTATGTTATGGTGTTCTTTGTTTTGTAAAGTTTGCGAACTATTTACTTGAGACCGGCTATTGTATATCTCCGGCAACATTAAATATCTCGGTTTCTATGAACCCAGTGATCTCAATTTAACACAAAGCGGACACGAAGAAAAGGTGGTAGTGTTCCAGAAGCGGTAGTGGGGAAAAATTAAGTCAAAACGGCAGCGAATCATGGCAAAGTGGACAAATTCATAAAAACAAGGCAGTAAAGAACAGCAGCAGACCGCGGGAAAACGTACGAATTCATAACCCAACTTAGCACGTCAGACTGTTCTTTTAGAAATTAGCTGAAAATAGAGTCAAGAGGGGTCGTATGCCATGCCAAACCGGACCGAGCACCATAGACAAATTCGGGGAAAATGTGATTCTAGAGCGGCTCGCATGCCAGACTGCACGTAAGCCAGACTTCGCGAACGCCAGACAGAACGCACGCCACACTGTTCGCACGCCAGATTGCTCGCATGCCAGACTACTCGCTCGCGAGACTGCTCTTTCAGAAATTAGCCCAAAAGAGTGTCAAGAGTGGTCGTAGGTCATGCCAAACCAGACAGCGGAGTTGTCCGCACAAAGGCAAATACGGGAAAAATGTGAGTCAAGAGCGAGCGTAGGCCGCGCCGTAGGCAAATATGGGGACCGAGGGATTCATGGGTAGGCGATTTATAGGTTAGACTAGTGTTGCTTAGTTTACCATAAACACTATTGTGCTAAATGAATTTAATAGAAGACTTAAAAGGTAACAGTCTAAACTAAAAAGTTAAACTTTAGTTTTATGTAAGATATAACAAAAAGTAGAATTTCCAGTATATGAAAGATGGAGTGGCGATCACGTCCACGATTTTTTTTAAATATACGTGATACATTTAAAGAAATCAAATATAAATTGAATATCAATTATAAAACCCCGACTTAAATTGTCTACTTAAATTACACAAATTGAGCTCTATAGAAAATCTAGATCGTCATGAGACCAATTGTAACTTGAATTGGGTCAATTTTACATGATTTAACAAAAAGGTTGAATATGACGTAAGAAACATTATCAATTTTAAGAACGAAAAACTCTAAATATAACAATTGAACGATGTCATTCTCTTAATTCATTCGTTATTTGAGATCAACGTTGTACATTTTCTTTAGACGTAACTAATTTATTTCCATCAGTTTCCAACACAGAATTACTTGAAATTGTTAAACAATTATTATTGAATTCGGATACATCTGATGTTAAGTGTAAATTCTTGTTCAATGTTTTGAAACATGTTTAAAACAAAAGTATTTTGTTTTCAATAAGGTACTCTATAAGCAGACTGAGGGTTTACACATGGGATCTTGTCTGTCACCTCTTTTAGCAGAGATTTATATGAAGCATATAGAAGATGAACTTTTTAATGACAATCATGGGCTAATCAATAGCATTAAATTTTACACACGCTATGTAGAGGATATTTTGTTATTAATTGTTGGTAATCAGGATAAAGCCATAGTCATGAAAAAAATTGAATTCATTTAAATCAGACATCCAGTTCGCACATGAAATTTCGGTTAACAAAAAATTGGTTTTTTAGATATTAAATTAGATAACAATGGGAATCAGGCAAGTTTTGGTATTCATGGGACAAACTGTTTCACAGATCATTTTATACCTCGAGAATCAAACCATCCACACAGTCACCAAGCAGCTGTTTTCCATTCGTTAATTCATGTCTTTTGATAATTTTTTACTTGAAGCGAACACTATTAGTGATTTGAGTTTAGCTAATGGTTTTGAAGACAAAACAATTCAAGAAATATTCTTAAACAAGCAAAAAAACATGTCAGCTTAATTAATACAAGCCTTTCTGTTAATGCTGCTATTTTTCAATAACTTACATAAATGAATTGAGTAACTTACTACCATCTCTTTTTAAAAGTTTTAACATTAATATAGGTTTCACAGCGTTAGAATAACTAGAATAACTTGTATCTCGCGAGAGGTAAGAGAGGCGCCGTCAACGGCCGGAAAACACACCACGACGTTTGCATTCCCGTGTGTTAGAGAGAATCAGCAGAGAAGGATAGATGGAGAATATATATATATCGTTCGTACACTATGACCTTCCTATTGTTGCTGCTTTTGTTGTGACAGAAGTTTTTCACGTTTTTGTATTTGCATCGAGTGCTGAATTTGAACAAAAAATGATACATTTTAAGAGAAAGTGATATGTTTGTTCTCTTTTATAGCACCTCGCTCTTCGCGTGGTAATTTTTTATTATAGATTTTCGCTTTGGAACAAACAATTATTAATGACTTTATTAAACTTTGCATGACTTCGTCTGGTCGAGATTTCGGTGCTATCGTATTTTCGACAAACAACTTTTTAATGAATTTAATGAACTATGAGGGCGCTACATTCTTTTAACCTGGTTTTCTATTGTTTGTAGAACATGCACCGTTTTAACAGTTTCCACGTAAAAGCCGCCGCCGCCGGTTCACTGATTTACGCAGTAGGAGGTTGCAGATCGTTGTTCGCTTGAATTCACTGGATTTGCCAGGTATGCCTCCACACATTTTGATACTGAAAATTGGTGTGCCTATCATTCTTCTTCGGAACATCAATCCGCCACGACTTCCGCCACGAAACGGTACAAGACTTTCGGTGAAAAAGTTGATGAACAATGTCATTGAAGCTACAATTTTAAATGGGAAATACAAAGG
>WYDF02093664.1:0-10823 GCA_009867245.2 Adranes taylori | reverse complement strand
TAATGTTTTTAATTTGCTTTTAAAGCTAAAAAACTCATACATGATTTTAAATAATTTGGTACTATGTTATAAAATTTGCATCCAGTATAAAAGACACTTTTTTCAAAAGAACTTAAATTGAGTTAAACAACTCTAACAACTCCCTGTGTCTAGTAGGATATTCATGTGTGCGCTTGGTATTGTTACAGAAATAGTCAAAATGTTTGTAGATATAGCACGTAATTGAATAAATGTAAACAGCATAAATTGTTAATAATTTTTCAGCTTTAAAAACAGGTCTGCAACTTGTTTGACTGTTTATATTAAAAATTTTACGCATTGTTCTGTATAATAAAAACTCTATCAGTTTGTAATTTACAGTTCCAATTAAAATTGGAACTGTTTAGCAATGTGTTTTCATTATATTTTGATAATAGAATAATTTTCTAATTTACGTTAAAAAATTATATTTCTCAATAAAAAGTGGTAATCCCAAAAAGCTTACTAATACTGAAATGTTATAAAAAAGAAATTTAAATAATTATAATTAGTCTGTTTAGAAATTTCTGAAAGCAAAATGGAATCAATCCAATTGAATTACTTTTCATAGAACGCGAGATTGCCACGTTTAATGTATAAAAATAACTATGGCTATTTGTCAAAAATTATTAAAGGCACATTTAAATAAACTGTGTTGCAAATGAATTATTTAAGTTTTTAAAATTAATTGAAACATTTTTTCTAACCTAAAAATTAACAGTTGCAAAAAATTAACGAGATGTTATAAAAACATTTTTATATGTATGTTTCATTAATCGGCAAATTCTTTATTTGTTTTCAGTTTTTATTTCCTTGATCCAAAGTACACTGTCTTATGTAATTTTTGCAAAGCATTTCGTACATTATGATTGAGTTAGAAAATAAATCATTGCATAAATGATAAGTAAATTAAATTATAATTGTAGAAAAAACCAGCCGCTATTAGTCCAGCGAGTTATCTCTATTGTACTATTAGTCGAAAGAGCTTCAAGGTACTAAGCATATAGAAATATTAGCGCGCGCGCACACGCATATGTCTGATACTTAGCGTATTTGATTGGATGATCGAACTTTCACCGCATGTGACGTCACATTGAGCGTGATATTGTGTAGGTAGGCTAATTCGAGTAACAACACTATCGATTGATAAATTTGCATCTTTTACATTAATTATATCAAAAAATTATTCGAAAGAACTACTATTCAAATTTTAATAATAAAATGGTTGAGAATTTCTTAATTGTCAAACATACAGCAGCCTTGAAGATGCGGAGTAAATTCTTACGATGATTATTACGAACACTTAAAACTGTCCAAGCGTTAAATATTGCAGCGCAATACCATGCTACGGTAGCAATAGATTGCATATGATTTTAATTAGACAGAGAAATTGATACTGGTGCAAGTTTTTCTTTTTTAATCTCCAAAGAAAGCCAGAAATAGGAAATAGCCGAAATCGATTTATGCGATGCAGATAAAAATTTACGAGGTACACGACCAGATAATACGCGGAATTTTTAAATTTCGCGGGTTGTAATAGTCCAGCTGTCAAATACTTGTTGTTGCTAGCTGTCAATAAGGCTACTTGTGTTTTGATCCGCTATTAGTCCTATTGGTGGCTCAAAGAATATGCTGTAAGTTTTGTGGTAAGAATAAAATAGAATAAAATGCAACAAACATGTTAAATGATGCTTTTGGTAATTCTTCTATGAATAAAACAAACCTTGGTATAAGCATTTCCAAGAAGGCAGCAAATATGACGAGCATCATGGGCGTTCTAGCACATCCATGGTTCCCTAGCAACATTGTTCCCAAATTGTTGAATTGACGCTGCTTAGGAGCTGCTTAATCAATCCAATGAGGAGTTCGCTCGAAGGTGAAGGTTTTACTCACTGTTTTCTTCGACATCCCTGACACAGTGTACAATGAGTTCCTACCAGCAGGTCGTACGGACAATATAGAATTACCCAATATGGCATTCTGCGACTTCTTTCAATTCCTGAAGATGGAAAGACCATGCAAGAACGACATTTTGCAGAGATCAAGGGAGATCGCTAAATTAATTAAACGCTAAAGCAAATTGAAAAAATACTGGAAAAAGTGGATTATAACGAAAGGGGATTATCTTAACGAGGACAACATTAACATTGAACAATAAATAAAGATTATTCGAGCAAAATGATAATTCCGCTTATTATTTGATCATACTTCGTAAACATGTTTACAAAATTGTGAGGAGGGTTCTCTTCGGAAAGTGGTTCATGGGAAATTCGATGGGTTTCCGATGGAGAAAAACAAGTTGAAAATTTTAAATTGAAGAGCTCAACATACGTCATTTAATCATGTCTTATTGCGCGCCATGAAAACGTAAATAGAAGAAAACAATACTTGTTGGAATAATAATTCAATTGAAGGACTAGCCAGTCCCCCTCTCAATAGAGCAAAGGTTTAATGTTCATGCTGCAACTAAAAAAGGTTTTATTCCCAATGCTCAACTGATTTTTAAGTCAAATGCAACAACGAGAAATTACAATAAAATTTTATTTAATAATTATAAAAAATAGTTGGTAGACAAAATTTTTTCGAAACTTAGGAATTCCTAAGGAATACCTAAGGTGTTCTTAAGGAATTCATAAGGAATTCTAAGAGTTCCTAAGGAATTCCTAAAGAATTCCTAACGAGTTCCTAAGATGTTAGGAGAAATTCCTTACGAGGAATTCCTTAGGAGATTTCCTTGAGGAATTTCTTAGTAATTTCTTTCCAAAACTTTGTTTAAACATTGATTAAGAGAAACTTGTTTCTAAATTCATCCTGAATGAGAATTTGTCGATGTACTTGAAATCCATCAAAGCACTGATTCTCAACAACCGTTGACCCGTTGACCACGTTGACCACCGGTGGTCCGCAGGAAAAATTTAGTGATTCGAAAGATAATTAATAATTATTATACTTTTGTTGCTAAACGCATTAAATATATTTGTTTTCTGGCAAAAAATAAACCAACAATTATTATTTGTGGTCCTCGTTAGAAGCATTAAAGCAATATTTGATTTTGTAAAAGCATATCCGATTCGCGTATGCATGACCGGCTCATTGAACTTTTTGAGGATCTTGATCGTTTTGATAAGACTATGTTGGCGCCATCAATAACTGCAACTAACTATATTGGCATGTTAACTATATTGGCAAGACTATTATTTAGACGATTACTATGGCAGAAAAAAATCAAATCGTGTTAAATACTCCAATATTATTTTTTTTATCAAAATTCTATTTCCTAATAGAAGCATTACGAAGGAAAGACTTTTTCCTGCTATGAGTAAAAACCATTTCAAAAAAATAGACTGGATCAGAAACTGTAGGATTTTGAGTGGGAAGATCAACAATAGATAATTTGTTCTGTCTAAGACAAGTTATCGAAAAAAGACATGCTGAAAATGTTGAATAGCTTATGTGGTTCTCAATCTCCAATTCTCCAGTGTTTAACGGTCCAATTGGTGTTTATCGAAAGCACATGGTGTATATCCAAAAGACTTTGGACAGGATACACACCATATGCTTTCTGTAAACACCAATTGGATCGATTAACACCAAATGCAGATTGGGGACCACATATGTTTTTCTACATTTTGATCAAGTCTTTTTTCCATATCTTGTCTTAGAACAAATTATCTATTCTTTATCTGCCCACTCAAAATCCTACAGTTTCTGTTCCAGTCTATTTTTTTTTAATCGCCTTTACTGATAGCAGAAAAAGTCTCCCTCAGCGCCCCCCTCAGCAAACTCTAGGCGGATATGGAAGAAAACGGCATGAAGGGTGTGTAGATTTAGGTGATACAAAAATTATACGGGATTATGACCAGGCAATTTAAAATTGGACAAGAAATCGCAGATGAATTTGGAGAGTTGAAAGGCCTAAGGCAAGGATGCAGCATTGCTCCAACCTTATTCAAAATGTACATAAATACAACACTAAGTTATTGACGAAGAAAAGTTTGAAGTATGGGAATTTGTATTGGGGATGAAGTTTTTCACGTTACCAGGTCATCTTGGCAGTACACAGGGCGAAAGCATCTTGGCAAACATTACGCATAACAAATGTTGGCCGAAGTTGACCTTCCACACGCTAATATTGGTCAAATTTAATAAACTTCATAATAACACAAAAATAGCCACAACAAAATAGAAATAATTACATATCATTGTTAATCTAAATTTCATGTGGGAACTTGCAGATTTTGTAAAAAGAACATAGAACATAGCGATAATGTAAAGGTATATGTTCATCCAAGGATTATGCATCCAATTCGAATGTATTTCAAAGATGGAAGCTCACGCAGAAAATGAAACAAAATTTTTGGGAAGCCTAAAGCCTAACTGGGAGAAGGATCAAAGTAATCTAGGAATTGGTATGTTGGTTTTGATTAAAGATGATCATATCAACCCAAGCAACTGGCCACTAGCCACGATCATTGAAACCCAGGAAGGAATAGACACAAAAGTTAGAATCGTGAGCATTAAGTAAATTAAACAAAACATTATTAAGTAAAGCATTAAGTAAAGTAATTCCATTGCAGGCGGCATCTAATGAGCAATTAGAAGGGGTGAAAGAACCAGAAGCTGAGACCATGTTAGTAAACTAAATAATATCAGAAGTTAACAAATATAACTAAAGAAAATCCGCTCGAGCAGATAGGAGGAGATATGGGATCAATTTGGTCGAATGAGGACGCTCTACACCAACGTATAAGTAGACCAAGCGGGCATCAATCTACGACCAATGACGGGATAACAGAATTATAGCCAATGTATAACCCGAAGGCTTCTTCTGGTCCGTCAAAATGTTCATCCAAAAATAAACATGGTCAAATTTCTGAAGAAATTTTCTGATGTCAATTTTATTAAAATATATTATTTTTTATTATTTGTGAATGTAAGTAAGTTTATTTAGAATTGGAACTCAAAGTCATTGCGTTGTATTACAAATCAATAAATAAACCGAAACAAAAAGTAATATTATGAATAAGCATTATATATAAATTGCATTATTGATGCTATCGCAAGTTAATATTCACATCTCGCCTACGAAAATGTCTAGAGATGAACAAAGTTCTCCCAGAGAACTAGTTAGGTTTTAGAGCATCACGCTCTACTATGGACTCTCTCATAAAATTTCAAACAGATATCTCACGAGCACTTAACAGCGGCCATTGTGTTTTGGCAGTATTTCTAGACATCTCTCATGCTTTTGCCTCTGTCTGGCATGCTGGGCTAGTTCGGAAACTCCATGAGCTGCATATCCTTCATCCCAATACACTGAAGATTGTCCAGTCATAGATATGATTGGACCACCCAAATTAAAATTGTAGACATGCTGTTCAGATCTATACAACTTCAAACTAGCGTGCCTTGGTCCTCTCTTGTACATCATGTACTGCTATGATCTCCAACCCCCAACCACTCCAGATACCCATAGTGCTCTGAATGCTGATGACAAAGCTTACTGGGTATGCTCCCTAAAAGCGAAAACAGCAAACCGTTATCGACAGTCATCATTAGACAACTTTTCAAAATGGCGCATCAAGAGTAAAACTCAAGCCATCTTCATTCAGCATCCCAATCATGTCAAAAAGAAATACCAAAACCGCGCTCACATCAAATTCCGACTCTGGAACGAACCAATTTCGTTAAAAGATGAAATCTGCTATCTTGGTGTCTGGTTTAATAGAACTTTTAACTGGAATTCTGACCTTAACTACACCCTTTCCAGGGTACGTTCCAGGGGCGTGAATCTGATCTCCACACTCAGAGGACGCTTTAGAAGCTGTCATACAAAAACTCTGCATCACACTTATAAAACCTATATTAGGCCACTGATAGACTAAAGAGAAGTTCTATATTCTACACTTAATAATGCGCAAGCGCACAAAGTTACTACCTGTGGACGAAGAATACTTCGAAAAATCCACAGATTACACTTCCAATTTCCGAATGTGCTACTATATGAACACATGTCCGCTGCGCCTATCTCAGATCGTTTAAAATCTCTACAGTCTAAATATCCTACTCGACGTGATGCAGAAAACAACCCAATAGTCTACCAAAATCTTCGTTCTGATTGGAAAACCAGACACCACCGTAGCAAACTGCCACGCAGACCCTTCCCACACCCGCCAGCTCGAATTATCCAAACCATGCAGGAACCTCCTGATGATCACAAGATATCCTTGAATCAATCTCACTGTCCCACTGCAGGATGATTACTGCGGCTATATTATAAAAAAAACAAAGAAAAAAATTTTTAAATAATAAAAACATCCACTATTTTCAACATCCTTATTTTCTATTTCAGATCAACTAACACCCACTTGCTCAGTTAAGCAAGTACAATTAGATATACAAGACCACCAGCAAATCAGCTCACCTCACTAAACCAAAATCCCTCATCAGTTGACAATGCTGTGGCCAAGGTTTTGCAGGTTGCCTTGGCTGTAAAGCGAATGCTATCAGCTTACCAGCTTACCATAATTTCTAAAAGCATTCCACTCACTACCAGTTCCAGGCTGAAGAGGACGATAAATCCTAAAGCCTCCTTCAAACAAACCCTTCAAACGAGTGGAGTTTTAGTTAGGATAGAAATCTCACACTATGTTAATGCGATAACATTAATATCAATTGTAAAGGAATTAATGTAAGAATATTATTCTGAAAAAGTTTTTATGCTGACGTTAGAATATGTTTGCAAAACAAAATAGACGTATAGCACGTCATTTTAAGTGAGGTAAAATTTTCTTATAGTTTGTAAAAAAATGTTTTATTCGAACCAAAAAATTTTAGTTTGTTACTTTATGTTCCTCTTCAGCTTCCTCTGTTGTGTGTTACTATATACACCGGTGAGTTGTCGTTACAAGCAAAGCGGTGAGTTTAAGTTTAAGTTCACTAGTATCAATTATTTTATTAGATTCTAATCCATACAAACAATCAGTAGAACAATTTCAGTAATAACTTTTCCATTCTTGTTATTATAATTGTTTGTTTGTGCTCTTCTTCATATATCTTTAACTATTTATGTAAAGAAAAATTAAATTACTTATTGAATTAAAATAAGTTTTTTAACAAAAACTATAAACAAATTAGACTTAGACTAATTAGACTTAATATAATTTAAGTCTAAGTAATTTTTCTTTCACGTAATATTTATAGATATAAAAATTATTTGACATGAATTAAATTAAAAACATGATATTTTGTATTTTTCTAAATATTTCCCTAACCATTTGTTAATGAAGGGTAGTACTTTAACAACGCATTTTAAAAGAGAATCACTAATATTTTGTCAAAATTAATGACTGAAGTTGTGAATCAACCTGTATATAAAATAAAAACCATTCATATTTACTATAAGGAAAATATGGTATTACAAATATTAATGAAAATTTTAATTGCTAGGTAAATATATAATGAATATGACTTACTTCGCAATGCTCATCCAATGATATTGGAATTTGTTTCAACCTGTAACAAATGTACATAAATTTACAATATAACATAAATTTCTAATAATATAAATAACAGTAATATTTACGAAGACTATTTAGTATATATTTGCTTTAGTTATATAATATTAAATATATAAGGTTAAATGAGATTCTAACCTTAAAAAGTGCAATTGACATTTAACAGTTACATTAAATACAGTCAGTCGTGAGGTCGCTACACTATAGACTTTTTCATAGAGATTATAATATCTGTAGCAGTGTTGAATCCAAGCAGGTCCCCGGGGAGGAAAATCCCCCCGGGCTATAAAACGCCCCCCCCCCTAATCTATGAAATGTATCACAAACAAACATTAGTTGTTACATAACCTAAACATTTCCTTCGGTTTATGTAATTCCCCCCCCCCCCGTAAATTATCTGGATTGAACACTAATCTGTAGTATCAATTTTATTAAGTATGGCGCCTTGGGTAGGAGATGTCTTTATGCAAAAGAACGCAAAACAGGTTTGTTGGATTTGAAATTAAATTATCTGCTTGAAGTCTTCCGGTTTTACTGTGACTATTCTGCGTCCACACCTAGTACTAGAAAGCTTTTCATAGTATTTTTTACGTCGGAAGTGGAGAACCTTCAAAAGGCGAAGGATGCAACAAGTGTGGGTATTTTACCCACTAAACTCCACTCCCTGTTGGGATCGTATATTATTGGGAGATTGGTAAGTTTGTTTAAAGCATACTTTTAGAATTTTGGTAAGCTTTCATAGTAAACATCTGTATGTTATTTATTTCTAGGAAAATTTACAATTTCATCAGAGATTTTATGGGGAGGGGGGGGGGCCTGGCCCGGGCCCCGCGTGTCTAAAGGCCCCCCTCGCCTATCTGCGAACTTCGTTCACAAACAAATTCTCCTAATTTTTGAGAAGATTTAAAGAGAAGAATTAAAATTGAAAATTCTTTAAATTTCTGAAACATACAATGATTCAGTTCCATATATTTTAGATTCTACCGCTTGTACCGTCAGAGCGGGAAACTTTGAAATTGTTGAACAATTGCATTCGCAGATTTGCGAATGTTGAATAATCGCAGATTTGAGTATTCTGTAGGAAAGTTTGAAAAGAACATGTGTCTTGAAGAGAAAAAATAAATACTTTTTTTATATTTTTGATTAAATTTTGTTAATATAAAAACAAATGATCGTGATAAGAAGATATCGTTAAAACAAGATTAAAAACAAAGGACATGTGATCGTAATATGAAGCGATTTCCTGTATGACATTACCAATTTGTAAGTAATTTTATAATTTTTACTTTCCTTGTTTCCTTTTTTCTGTCCTTGTTTTTAATTTTTATTATTTTATAATTTAAATTTAAGTTTTTCTTTAATTTTTGAATATTTAAAAATCATAACTTTTTTTCTAAAAACTAATAAAAAAAAATTATTATCTAAGAAATATTTAAAAACTAGAAATGAAATCAAATGAAAACATGGCCCACGTAGTCTTTCTAGGTACCGCAAGGTGTTGGATCTTTTCTTGTTTTCAGTACTTAAATAATATTAGAAGCGTACAGGTTCAAACTAAATTAAACGATATAACTGAATTTGTTAGGAATTTGTTCACACCCGCGAAACATGAAAGGTATGGGGGCCCCAAAATATTGTTTGGCCCGGGGACCAATGAAACTTTTTCAGGACCTGCTTCTGAGTATTCCAAAATATTTGTGCCTAAAGACTGGTATAATGTTATAAGACTTGCCAAAAGAAAAGGACGACCATGCAATGTTTAAAACTTAAAATATCTTAAAAGATAGCTTTATGGTAAATATAAATAAACTTCACAACAAAGTGGTGTAGAGAAAATGGTCTAAGCATTAATCTCAACAAATTGACTGTTGTGCCATTCACGGGGAGGAGGAAACTAAGTGTAGAGTCCTTGGTCCTGAATGGTACGGCGGTCACGATATGTTGGAAGGTCAAGTACTTGGGTCTATTCTTGGATCACAAACTGACCTGGAGCGCACATCTACAGAAAATGAAACAAGAGGCTTCTGGGGCCTTATATTCATGCAAAAAGCTTTTCGGTAGAACATGGGGCCTACAACCGAAAATGATATATTGGGCTTATACAGCAATTGCAAGACCCATTATAGTGTATGGAGCTCTAGTATGGTGGCATAAAGTAGAATTAATGAAAGCACAGGATTGCTTCCCATGCACCTACCAATGAAGAGGGAGGTTTTAAACAAGAATGAAACCTGGCAATCTTACAGGACATTTAAAAAACGTCAAAAGAGGCGGGTGCGGCACCACTCTCCGATTGCAGGTGGGATGACATGCCACTAAAGTTCAACTTTGTAGTTACCATTCATACCAGGGATGTCTGGGAAAAGGACCTTCATATGGCAAAAGTGGATTGAAATGGTATACAGATGGTTCTAAAATAGATAGTTGCGGAGCAGAGGCTGGAGTGAATGGCCCTAAGTGTAGTACAGTGATTCCACTGGGTACATACACCAATAGTAGCCATTGATAACTGTGCTCTATAAATCATGACAAAAGGCATGAAAAGGTTATGGTGGGTACTAGCACATTCAGGGACTGAGAGCAATGAAATATCGGACAAGGAGCAAGGAGTAATCTAGTAGGTCCCGCCTTGTGGTCTAACTAAAGAACACAAGAAGTGGATATTAAGACAATGGGAATATGAAGCCAGAATTAAATACTAGAACAAAGTCCCAAGTTAAGAACATTCAAAAGCCTGACATCTGAGAACCTTCTAATATAGACCTGACATCTGAGGTTAACACCAAAATATTCAGTCTCAACAAAGAGAAACTCTCCATATGTACGGGTTGTATTATGGGGCATTTTTCTCTAAACTACCATATGCATAAAATTGGTAAGGTTGAGAACCTTACATGTCGATTATGCTAACTGTTATTCTGTGATAAAAATAAACATATTTTGTACTATAAGTAAGATTAAAATTACTGCCCTTACATTAAAATAGAATTTTCGTTTATCTTGATTCCTGTAAAGTTGTACATAGGGCTCATACGCCCTATGAGACCCTTGATATAGTATTACTTTTAAGGCAACTATATAATTATTATTTATTAATTAGATAAGTTAATCATTCCAGAAATTACAAAGCACGCCTAACTACCTTGTTGAACAGTATTCAAAAGTGACTCAAGAGCAACCGCAGGTCACGGAAAAACGGACAGCAGAGATGTCCACACCCTAGACAAATGGGTTGGCAAATTCACGCGTAGGGGAATTCAAAAAAATTAGAAATTTAGAAATTTCCCA
>WYDF02093653.1:0-10823 GCA_009867245.2 Adranes taylori | reverse complement strand
AAAATCAATGGTAAACGACCAAGAGGAAGGTCTCCGACGCGCTGGGTGGATCAAACCAAAGAAATCATTGGTCACGGGCTGCAGGAAGCTTCTCTTGCAGCTCAAGACAGAGAAGGATGGAGAAATTATGATCCGAGATACCCAGTCAGTCGCAACTATTAAGACAAATCGACTACAGATTTGCGCAATGTCAACAAATGAGGAAGTGCAACACCGCGGAATGGGGACTTTAGTTGAGAAGAAACGACTATAAAGAATACCAAGGTAATTGCGGTTAACGGGTTTGAGAATAAAGTTGTTTCTCTGGTTTCGACGTTTGCTGGTACTAACTCAATACACTCTGTCAAAAGATTTTTCAAATTAGAAAAAGAAAAGTATAAAAGGATATATCGTGTCTAGATATTACAAAGGTGAATAATAAGCACATTGGTGGAGTGGATAAGTTTGATTCCCTAATAATTTGATAGGTCAAGATTCGCTAATATGTCTGTAAGCAATACTTATTAGGAGCAAGAAGTGGTACCACCGTGTATTCTTTCACCTTATTGACGAAACTATTTGTAATTCGTGGTTATTGTACAAAAGAACTGCATACCACAGACCAGCAAACGACGATGTTAACTAACTCCAAAATAAGTTTGCTTGATTTCAAGAGACAGCTGGCAGTCGTCTTATGCAATGAACCAAGCAAGACAAAAGAACTCCACGGCTGACGAAGTCTTCAGACTGAACCTCCAAATAAACGGAACCGAAGGGAACCCGTCCCTCTGTTCAAACCTCAAAAGTATAATATTGGACACTGGCCTATGCAGATAACCGATAGTCAACGCTGCAAAAATACCAATTCCAACTTCAAAGGAAAAGGTCGGTTGATGTGCAAAAGAATGTAAAGGTCACTTGCGTCAGTATGACACTAAAATTGTTTTCGTGGATTTCACATGTAATAACACTGAATAAAAATGCCTGAATGTTCAGAAATAATTTATTAGTATATTATGTTTCGTTGAGATTTTTCTTTGGCTAGCTACACAACGTTCCCAAATGGGCATATTACACTTTTTTGGAAAAATAATAAGCAACAATAGTTTGTGTATTTTTGGTAACTTATAATCGTTCAATACAACTATTAAAAAAGTTTCAGCGATATTGTAAAAATTGTGCAATAGAGGGTTAACATTTGTATTTCCGCGTTATAATAAACGTATGCTACTTTTTATAAACTATAGAAAAAAAAACACGTATATCCCCTCCCTTTAAAATAGGTTACTTAAAATAGGTCGACCCAGAAATCACCATACCAGTTGAGGGATACAAATTGCAATTGTCCAGGTTATTTTTCTTTAATTGTTCACGACTGAATTGCTTATTATATTGGATCTGGATAAAAAACATAATGTGTACTTTGTATACTACTGACACGTCCACAGATTTCAGCCGATGTTTTTTGTAACAACTTTGATGTTATAATTAACCACTTATGTATTGTAAATAGTGTTGAAATAAAGACCTTATTATTAATATGATTAAACGTCAGAAGTTCGACTCTACGCAAATGAAGGAATACATAAGCAGTACATAAGCAAATGCTGGCAATGTTGATCTACAAATAAAATGCACAATTGATTAAATTTTAGATAAAAATGCTTATTTATCCAGAAGGCACTAGGCGACATACTAATGAAATACACGAGTTTAAAAAGGGTGCCTTTCAATTGGCTATAAATCACCAACTTCCCATCGTTCCTTTAGTATATAGCTATACCTATTTTATGGAAGAAGGAAAATGGCCTATCTATAAACCAGGTAATATATTTAATTTTTATTTGTTTAATTGTTGAGGACCTATATGACGTTTTAAAAACTTATATACAGTATATGTGGTATAAAGTGTACACAATTTCACACCGCAATAGTTGTCAAGCCGTTTAACGTATTTTGCTCAAGGTTAGCATACCATTGGCTTATTTAGTTGTCAACAAATGCAGGGAAGCATTCTTGATTATAGTGTTTCAAAAAAATTTTATATTGTTAATGCACATTATTTGGCTGGAAAATTAAATTTTCCTATTGCTAAAGAGCTCCAGCATTAGAAAGTAAACTGGAAGATACGTAGAACTTATTCTCATATTCAGCCTTAAAACATATATAAAGTTCATGATCCCAAACTTGCGCAAATGAAGGGACGGTTGGAAAAAATTCGAAACATAGTTGGAGAAATTCCAAATACTGTGAGCTCGGATGAAAACCATTTTACCATTCAAAAATGTAAAATTAAAAAAGAATTTGAATACTCGTCTGGCAACTAGACGTCATTCGCCTGTAACCGCTGATGGGCACCGTGCGCTTATATTTTTGAGACCTGAGGTCAAAGTAAACGCCACCAACTATCGTGAAATAATTTTGGTAGCAGCTTTGAAGCCATTGCCATGTATATATTTAGGTTCCAGACCGTGGACCTTTCAGAATGACTCGCATCGTCGAATAAAGCTTATGTGTAACATAATTGGTTAAGAGAGAATGTTTCGCACTTCATGACTTTCGAATTCATCAGATGAAAACCCAATGGACTTTTCCATTTGGGCTATTTTAGAAACCAGGGTTTGAACTAAAAATATGGAAGTTTGGATTCGCTAAAATCAGCACATCAATTAGAACAAATTTCGTCAGACTACGTTCGTTCGTGGGAGAGTCTTTTCTTCACAGAATTGATCAAATTATCAAAGCAAGAGGTGTGTACACCAAACAGTGAGATATCTTTTTAAAAACATTATTCAGAATTTGTAGTTATACTACCCTAACCTCCCACTGGACTTAAAAATAAAACATTAGACTTTACGATTACTAACGTTGAGCGTCCCCCTAAAAATAACTCAATCCGCATGCTCAACCCTTAACAGTAGTACTTCGTCTCTATAGTTCAGGCTAGTAAAATGAAAGACGTTTAAACTTAAATAAAAACTGAACTGATAAATTTTAAGGCGATGCAAACATGCAAAATATATTCGTCCATACAAATAAATAATGCTATGTCAAATAATAAAATAATATGTTTACTACTCAACTATTGCGTCACAATAATTCATTCAACATCACGATTATATATTATCAGTTTTATCTTACAAATAAGTATAAAAACATTTACATACAGTTCTGTTGTGGTTTCTCACAAACTTATTTTACACTTATGCACAGTTACCTTAATTAATTCCTCTCTTATTTATTTAAATACTTGAACGTGTGGTTCCTGATTTAATTTAATTTAGTTGACTCATTCTTAAAATAATTGTTTTATTTATTCCCAACGACCTATTCCCAACGTTTACTAAACCCGAAAATTCAATTTAATCATTATTTTATTCGGAATTAATTATAAATTTAATCTAAATTATTTAATGGATTTTATACTCAGAAATCAGAGTGACATAGCTATTGTTTAGTTAATGCAAAATTTAATTTGTGTGGAGCTTATGAGAAATTTTAAACATGTTTCCAGTTCACTAAATTCACACTAACATTACATGGATAATCCATACTACTTTTCCATTTCTTACGGTAAATTGCATTTATCTCATGTATTCCACTAGATTACTTCTCACCAAATTTTACTAAATACTTTCGGCACTCATTGTCTCTATAACTAATTAGGACTGCACTCTTTTACTATCACACGCATCCTTCCACACAGTACGCTTTTACCCAATGACGTCGGTTGTGATTGCTTTATAGCCAGTTAGAACTGCATTCTTTTACAAACGCATGCACAATTCCACACGACACCCTTTCACTCGCTTCCATCTCCAATCAAATTTCCTACTTCCACCGGTAACATTAACGCAACATACACTCAGTTCACCGTCGTTGGTCGTCCCTAGACTTTCTCTGTACCACGGATTCGGTCTAGCTTATTCCATCCGATAATTTGTATAATCAACAACTTAAAAATGATTAGTCACGTCGGTAAAAGTGATACTGATCTTTGATTCCCATAATGGTTCTAGTTCTTACCAATATGTAAGTAAGATGTTTCAAATGTTTTTGAATAAGCTTTTACTTCCTGAATAGAAGTTTGACTGAAACTAAGTAGTAACAACCCTTTGGCTTTCTTAAAACTAGCATACAATATGCTTACGTGATAAAAACCTTTCACAAGGCCTACCCAACCTGAACTATTTACATAATTTATAAGTATCAAATGTACAAATGTAACTTTCTATTCTCAAACCAAATAGAGCGAAGACAATAAGCCTCGCGACAATATCATGGATTTTTGTTCTTTTATAAAATATTTATCAGATATTTCAAACATCAGATACATTATTCTTCATCCGGATTAATTAAATCCATTTCTTTGCTTTAGATTAACTAACTCCATTCCATTCCTTTTTATAAAACTATTAAAACTGCTTCTAGGATATACTCGTCTTTCAAATGATCAAATGATTTTTCTGGTTTTTAGTTCATTTTATCATGAAAGCACTACCTGCAATATCAACCGAAGGAATGACATCTGATGATGTTAATAGATTGGCTGAATATACTAGAAACATAATGCAAGAGACATTTAAGGAAATTAGCACAGAAGTTCAAGACATAGCAATAGCACAAAAAGATTAATTGATATATAGTACTAAATAAATTAAGTAAAATGTTTGTTTTATAAATATTTAACGACTGAATAGACGCAATACGTATTTAATTATTTTACTGAGATCTTTTTTATTTATTTACCAATCAGAATTCGTAATGAGATGTTTACGTGTAGAAAGATGTTCTTTCTTCTATATCACTTGTTCCAAAGATCACAGTAGTCCGCGGACTACCAGGAGCCCACGAGAACTAAATTAAAGTCCGCGAAATAAAGTTATAAATGGGTCGTGGCGGCGGCTCGCGCGGGTGTGATGGAAAAGCTGTGGGGAACTCACGGCTCAAGCCACTTCGCATCCGCATGCTTGTAGCACTAGTCGTGTCGCACGCATTAAGAACTTACTTTGTTTTACTCAGGGCTGTGTCCATGATACTACTATTTAGTGATGTGATTTGACGGCTCCGTTACATAGGTATGGAAATAAATTGTGTTTTATTTACACAAAACTCCACTCAGCACACCACAATAAATTGGGGACAAGGATTAATAACGACCTGAAATACAGAGAAAGTAAGACTAGCTCTATTTAAGGTTAGCTCTATTTAAGAAGGGTAGCTCTAGTTTAAGCGGTAGATTGTGTTTCTTTTCGAGTATATAAGTTGCTAAATTAGATTCAATTTTCATGAAAATGGATTTAAATGGAGAGTCATAACAAATGCAGAAAATGGTAGTGGCTGTCAGTAATGCAGTCACAATTAAAAATATTGATGATTGGGCAATATTTATAGAACTATTTATTATGGCATACTTGATTGAGACAGATCGAAAAGTCTCAGTTTTATTAATTAGTAAAGACTATTAGAAAACCCTGAGGAATATTTATGACCCAATAAAGCCAAAAGACTTACCGACTGAAGAATTAGTTAAAATTTTATCAGAATAGTATTGACCAAGGATTTTTGTTTATAGCTAAAATCGAAGCCAAAATTATATTGTTTCTTGTGAAAAATACACACAAATCCTGTAGAAGTTACAAGACCTTGGAAAAATATTCTGGTTAAAGTTTACCTTATAGGCACAGATAAAGTACTGGTGTGTGAACAACAAACAGTCTGTTTACATCCGCCAGCACACAGGGTACTTGTAGCTATCTGAACTACCGTAGCACATTCGATAATCTATTATTACAATCACTGTGGGGAGGCGACACGCTACAACGACACATAAGCTTATTTATTGGCTTTCACAAAGGGCACTAAATACTATCAGTAACGAGGAGGCATATAAGAATTAATTCTTATTTGTTTTCTTTTTCTCTTTTCTTATTTCAGCGGCCTGGTCTAGTATCCGCCATAAAAAGAAAGAATGACATTTAGAAGAAAAAAGTCATCAGAAAGGTAGCTGCCGTAAGGTCGTAAGGAATTGTCACTTGTGCGGTTCGTTTGAGATAACTCAGCCTAAACGGCAAGTGACCATAGGGACCTCTCGCCCTTGATTTTCTTTCGTCTTTGAAAAAACCCCTCATTAAGTTTTTTTATTAAATTCATTAACTCAAACTATTTTAAAATTTAAATTTCCAATCTCTTTTTAACAAATTTTAATTTTAATTTTTTAATTTTTTTTTCCTAAACCAATTCATGTCAGACTTAGGCTGATACTTGCTTCTCTATTTCAATCTTCTATGCTGAGAGCATTAAAAATGGTGTCCGACCCAAGACGTACGCCCCCGGGGCTGCACATAACAAGAAGTCTCCAGAGCACCCTGCTCCTAAAATGTACTCACCAATAGCTAATGCACCGCAGCTGCAAACTAAAAAACCAACATCGTTCAACAAGCGTTCAACACGCTCCCGCGTTCACCAACTCCAACAAATAAATCCCTCCAAAAAAATCACCTCGACAAGCTCCAACCAACAAATCAAAGAAAAACAACAAAACTCCATCTCCAACAACCACTCCAACTCCCGATTGTTCCCAATCATCCGTTGTCACCTACTCCACGGTAAAGATTTTTTCCCGAAGCAATACCAATCACAGGACCTCAGGAATTCAAATAGGTGATCAGGAAGCTGCCTGACACGCATTCAATACAGAAAGCCCTGTTTCAATTACTTCAGTTGACACACCTTCGGGAAGCGACTAAACTGTTAAAACTTAACAGGTATTCCCTCTATTTACAACGGGGGGTACACCTGTTTGGTCGCTTTTTCCCATGGAGCCATCACAATATCCTCAACCAAGTTCCAAGAAATGCACCAAGCGTTGACATCGGCCACTCAGTCAATAAGTGCCAAGACAGTCTGAGCTGCGCAAAATGCGGCCAACACCATTGTGCTCGCGGCTGTATTGTCACCCAACCAAAATTCCTCAACTGCGGCGGCAGGTATGAGGCAGGTATGAGGTATGAGGTCCCAAAAAGCAAAAATTCCCAAAAAACCCGAAGAGGCAGCACTCGCCCGGTGCATCGACCCAACAATTTCTACATTGTGGTCACTGAGCAAATTATACAAGAAGTTGATTCTGAATGTTGTTACGGGACGTAGGGATGGGGCAATCCAAACTGAGTGGAACAGACTTAATGCACTAAATAGATCCAAGATAATTACATACAAAGAGGGGTATTGAGTAGAAGCTACATCCAATCTAAATTACAGGGATGGTAGAATATTCTGGCAGAAATTCCTAACAGGGTTTGCTTGTCATATGGAACAAATTATTAAATTCTACGAAGCTCACTGTTTCAGTTTTCTGGCGAAACTAATTCTCTGGTTGACAATTTTGCAATTATGCATACACCCATAATCAGTTTTCCAGAACCTGATCACATACTGTTTCCCATCCTGTGGACGAGGTCTTCGACACCCTAAAAACCGGCAAAAACACAGCTCCTGGAAATGATACCCTGAGACGCCGGATCCTTAGAAACTTTCCGCAAGAAACATTATCTCCAGTATATTCACCAAATGTCAATTGCTAGGATATTTTCCGAGCTCCTGGAAACTGCAAATACCATTATGATTTCTAAACCTAATAAGGATCCGAGTTGTGTCTCCTCTTACCGGCCGATCACTCTCCTAAATATCCTGGGTAAGATTTTTCAGAGGATAGTGTCTTGCCGTCTGAGGAACCTGTTTAAATCAAATCATATTGTTACTGATAACCAATTTGGATTTAGAGCTTCTCGCTCGACACATGACCCTCTCCTGAAATTCCAAATTAATGTAATCTGATCACTAAACCTCAGCCATTGTTCCTTAGCAGTTTTATTGGACATTTCTCATGCATTCGACTCAATCTGGCATGCCGGCCTCATTAGGAAGTTAAATGAACTAAACCTATTACATCCAACCACCCTAGAGCTTATCAAATCCTACCTAACCAACCGTTCCTCTTGGATCAAAATAGGAGATGAATTATCTAGGGAAATTCGTCCTCTCGCCGGTGTCCCACAAGCCTCTGTGCTTGCCCCACTACTCTAGATTGCATATTGTCATGATATGGCTCAGCCTCAATCTCAAGTCCGCCACAGTACTCTATGTGCCGATAAAACAGCTTTCTGGGCATGCGGCCCCCAAACAAAAAAACTTTGCTGCAACATCCAATATTGTCTTGACACGTTCTCTGACTGGGCAAAGAAATGGCGAGTAACGCCAAACCCCAGCTATTCTGATGCAGCACCCCAACTACACAAGAAATAAACATTTGGATGAATGAGATTAAATACCTGGGCATAACATTCAGCAGAATCTTTATTTGGAAACACGACTTAGACACCACTTCGGCCAGAGTTATAAAACGAGCCAATCTAATCTCAGCTCAGAGGACGATTCAGAGACTGCGACTCCAAACCACTTTACCACATCTACAAAACATATATTAGACCAATTATCGATTACCGAGCAATTCTGTACTCTTCCACCACAAACAGGGAAATTCACAGGCTAAATACTTGTGAGCGTGCAATTCTTAGGATAATCTACAAACTCCATTATAAGTTTCCAAGCGCTAATCTGTATGATCATTGCAAGGCCACTCCAATCAGCGGTAGATTGAAAACATTTCAAGCTAAGTATCCGCTAAGATGTTCACAAGAAAACAACCCAATAGTCTACAACACTTTGAGGTCCACCTGGAAAGTCCAAAAGTGGCGTCATAAGACGCCTAAAAGACTTTTTCCGCACCCACCAGCCAGAATTATTCAGGCAATGCAAGAGCTTCCAGAAGACCTCCAGCAAATCCTGGACACGAACATTGAGAGGAAAATATAAAAGACAAAAAATATATGAAATAAAAAAACAACTAATTGAAAAAAAAACTTTTAAAAATGAAAAAAACAAAGCAACAAAAAAGACGAAACTAAATCCACTAACATTCCCACCATCACCATCAGCAAGTCAACAGAAACATCCTGAAACAAGCTACCTTTAATCATGCTATGGCCAAGGTTTTGCAGGTTTCCCTTGGCTGTAAAGCGAATGCTATGGCATAATATTCATCCTGCAAGTTATCTGCACCAATTTTGAACATAACCACTCAAAACGAATTCCAGACTGAAGAGGATGGAAAATCCTAAAGCCCCCTGAATCCTAAAGCCTCCTTAGTGGGTGAAAATCCCACACTGTTGGATACACCGGGCATCTTTCGTCTTTTAAAGATTTATCCACTTCGAAGCAAAACAAAAGAAAAGCTGGTGAGTGTTTTAAGAAATCAAGCACTTAGAAGTGGCATTGAACAAAGAGGCAGGTTCATAAAATCATTAGGCAAAAACAGAAATAAGAAGAATAAATAGCAAAATAAAAGAGAAATACCGCAGAAAATTTAGAAACATTGTTTTCGATGTGGTAAATCTGCTCACGATTTTAAGCTTTGTAAATTTATATAGCCGAAGTACTGCCGGCTTTATGTAAGAAAGAGTAAGAAAGAGAATGTAAGAAAGAGAGGACATGCGGTTGTTGTATGTAAAACTAATAGTGGAGGAGCTGGATCATGTGGTTTATGTAGCAGCAGTGGACTGTATTATTTGCTGGTCGTGGTTTGGGTGCTTTAAGCATATTTCGCGATTCGTGAAGAGGGAGATTAATTAGTATCTACATACAACTGTTAGTTCATACAAAATTAAACACTGCGATGAATTTTAATAACGCGAGTTTACTATTAATTTAATAATTTAAACTAACATTAATTATAAAATTACAAAATTACACTATAAAAATATATGATTTAATTGAATTTAACTGGCTGAGAATAATAAATTGTGAATTTCTTTCGGCAGAGCCCGGGAGACTAAGGTAGTTTTTAGTACACTGAACTGGAGCACAGGTAACAATCTCGAGTGATCATTACCATTTGGCTTTGGTTATTTAATAAGAACAAATAAAAACAGGTGCAATTGTAAACTTTTAATTGACAAACATTAAAACTTCTTATAGAGCGAAAACCAAGTTAATACGAAGAAGGCTTGAACGAGAGTGGTTCATGCGGATTCTTTAGTGACCATATTCGTCGAAAAACATTGGATGTCGGTACCAGGCCTAATTTGAGTTATTGGCTAAATACAAGCGCGCGGTTTATGGCCCATTCAAATGCGTTTGCAGATACACTCAATTTTGCTTGCTTTCTCACGCTAGAAAGAAGCTTTCGTCACGTTCCAAGGGCACCAATAAACCGTTTTGTATGAATGGTTTTATTACTAGCAAAATCTACATTTGTAAATCGATAAAGAAATATATTTCAATTATGTGTTATTTATTTAGACCCTAATTGATTTAAACTTATTCAACTAGCTTAATTATTTTGTCCAAATAGCTTGTTAGGTAGAAATATATACAGTTGCAGAAATGTCCAATATTATTTTGGAGGTAGTTATAAATAAAATAGCGGTTAAAATGGTTGTAAATACTGGGACAGGGGTATCTTGTATTCCATATAAAGTATACTTGTCAACATTTTCTAGTTTACACTTCAATTTTGTTTTATCGAATTAAGAACTTATAAAAAGCAAATCATTAAACCTAACGGGCAAATGAACGTTAAAGACTATATACTATAAGACAAACAAATCTCATATAAAAAAGTGTCCACTTTAATTTACTCTGTCCGCTAGATTAGTCATCTGTTATAGAAAGTAAAAACTAACTTGCTAAAATATGGCAAGTAATGTTCACATAAGAATTTTAGTATTCCAATTTTGTCAAATGTATTTTTACTAATCATACGTACTTAATCGTCTATCTATATA